>PVIJ01014869.1:0-38824 GCA_004024925.1 Scalopus aquaticus
CCCCCCCCTCTCTCTCTCAACTTTTTTTTACATCACTCTCTATGATTCAGAGGTATAGGATTATATCTCTTCAGAAGTTTGTTACCACACCATACCCACCACCAAGGCCCTTTTCACTCTTGCCCTTCTGGAATACCCATTATTCTCATGTTATCTTTCCTGATGTTGTCAAATAGTTCTCAAGTGTTTTTGCATATTTTTTTCTTTGTATTTATCTTTTTTCTTCTACCTGGATCCTTTGTGCATTATCATCTTTTAGGTCACTGATTCCATCCTCCATTTGGTCTCTTCTGCTTCCATAGCTTTCTCCAGAATTTTTAATCTCTTAATTTTTTTTACATCCTATAACTCCATTATTTTCTTATTTGAAGCTTTAATACCTGGTTTTTAATTTTATTTCTCATATCATTCACTTTTTCTGAATTTTGTTATATCTCTTTGACTAGCTTTTCAGAATTCTCTTATCACTTTGTCTTGCTTTTCTCGGTTTTCTTCCATTTCTTTATGGAAATTTTGTTTATGCTGTATATGATAGTAGATGTCCTTGCCATGACTTTGTGATTGAATTCTGGGAAGTTGTTCTCTCCTGTGATGTTACATTTCCTTAAGGACTCAAGGTGCCGTGTAATGTATTTTTTTGGTCTGCCCATTTTGCTGCTTTATTTATATTAAACTTGTCAGTTGTTTATATGTCTGCATCATAGCAATTCTTCATTGTTGGGACATAGTATAGCAGTTGATTTTTGTATATTAACCTCATGGCCTCGACTCTTGTTATAATTGTGTGTTACCTGGGACCTTGTTAATCCTTTCATCTTTTCTGCAAAGATAATCATGTCACCTGTGAACAAGACAATTATATTTCTCCCTTCTCAATCTCTGTACCCTTCCCCCCCCTCATTTTTTCATATAATTACATGGGTAGAAATTCCAGTACAATTTTGAAAAGGTGTGGTGAGAGGAGACATTCTTGTCTTCTTCCTGATCCTAGCAAGAAAGCTTCTAGTCTGTTTTACTAGTAAGAATGGTCTTAGCTATAGGTTTTTTATTTAATGTTCTCTATCAAATTAAACTTGCCCTTTTCTTAATTTGCTAAGAGTTCTGATCATGATTGCTATTGTATTATCTCAGATGCTTTCTTTTTGGCATCTATTGATATGATCACATGATTTTTCTTGTTTAGCTTTTTAGTGTAATATATTGCTTTCCCAGTGCTGAACCCTGTTTACATACCTGAAATATGTTCATGAAAGATATTTGTCTGTAATTTTCTTCAGATTTTTTTGTCTAGTTTTGACAATGCTGGGTTTATGTAATGAATCAAGGAAATATTTCCTATGCTTCTGTCTTTCAGTAGGGATTGTATGTACAGAATGGTAATGTTTCTTACTTAAATGCTTAGTAGAATTCACCAGTTAGCTAATTTTAGCCTGTTGCTTTCTGTTTTAGAAGGTTATTTATTTTTGATCTAATTTATTTTAATAGATATGGATATTTTCAGATTATCTTTCTTCTTGTATGAGCATAACCAGATTGTGGAATTGGTCCATTTAATCTAGATTTTCAAATTTGAGAGTATAGAATTGTTCATAGTATTTCTTTATTTTTAATTTTTATGGGATCTATAGTGATGTCCTTTAATTTATGATATTGGTAACTGTATATCTTCCCTTTTTTTCTTTCTTAGTCTGACTAGAGACCTGTTTTTTTAATAATCTTTTCAAAGAAACAGGAATCAATTTTGTTGATTTTTTTTCCAATTTTATTGAATTTTGATCTAATTTTTATGAGTTTTGCCTTTAGATTTAATTTGTTTTTCTTCTTGTAGTTCCCTAAGATAGACGTTTAATGACTTTAGATCTTTCTTGTTTTCTAAAATATGCATTCATGCTATAATATGCTTATAAACATTACTTTTGCTAAATTTTACAAATGTGTATGTTGTATTTTCATTTAACTCTACATTTTTAATTTCTTGTAAGGTTTTTTCCTTTGACTGTATGTTATTTAAAAGTGTGGTGTTTAATCTCCAAGTATTTTGCAGTTTTCCAGCTGTCCTTCTGTCATTGATATTTAGTTTTGTTGTAGTCAGAGAGCACAGAGCACAGGTTTATGACTTGTATTCTTTTGTAGTCTTTTCAGAGTGTCTAATAGCTCAGAGTGTGGTCTATCTTGAATAAGGTATCTTTTTCATTGGACTGAATTAAAGATTTTTAGATTAATGAAAAACTTTAAAAATTTGTTTTTCATTAGTGATATGTACATATTTAATGATTTGTTCTAATGGGTTAAGACCCTTTATTTTGGTACTATGTTCCTGCATATGCATATGTCTCAAAATAACTGATGTCTGTGGAAGGTCTTGACTTTTCTCTTAAAATGTGTATGCACTTAGTGTTCTTCTTTACGAGTCTGTGCCTGATTAAAAAAAAAGTCAAACAACAGTGCTGAGGTTACATGTCAACTGGAGTTTTCTAAAAGTAGGGAATATTTAATATTTTTTATAGACTTGTAAGCGATAAGTTTTCAATATACATTTTTTTAAAATGTGACAATTTTTTTCTTTCTCATTTAGTTTTGTCAGCCTGGAGGATGGCAACTGTCCAGAGAGAGGAAACAGCCAACATTTTTTGTGGTGGTCCTGACAGATATTGACTCAGATCGACATTACTGCTCATGCCTAACTTTCTATGAGGCAGAGATCAATCTTCAGGTACAACAATTTTTTGAACTAATGTATAGTCAAAGTGAGAATTTTCTTGTATGTCATATTTGTTTTTGTTAAATTATAAGTTTGAGTTGTATGTATTAACTTTAATAGACAGGGGTACTATAGTATTGGGGGAAGAGAACAAGAAGGTAAAATTACTGTCCAAATTAAATTATTCTTTAAAAAATATTGATTATAATCTGAATGTTTCTAAGAATACCATATCCATAAATTGGTTTACTAAAATGTTTTGTATCCTGTAATGGTGAACCTGTGGTTTTTCTTGTCAGCTTTTTTCCTGCAGGGTCTTTCATAGATTATGGATCATTAAATGTTTGGTAAATTACTTAAAACAATGCTTAATATTAGTTTTTAGGCACTCAAGTAATGTTAACTCATTATTAGTGGTGGTAGCATCAACATAATTGGACCGAAATTCATAGAACTACAGAAATTAAGGATATTGTGTCTGTTAAGTATTAGTTGGGATCTAAGCTAGCTTTAGAGAACTGGAAATACCTTTTCTGATTTATGTAGAAAAGGATTTATGACAACATATATTGGACTACTTACATAATTTAAGTGAGGGAAGAATAGGAGTCCAGTTCCAGATAATAGGAAATGATTTCATAAAGGAGCTTTTGTTGTTTTCGTTACTTTAATTTAACTCTAAGATCTGAATTTTCTGTACATAGAAATCTGATTTTTTCAGTATAAGAGGAGAAAATTCACTTTCTATGGCACATACTGACATTATTCAAATTTATTAGACTGCTGTATTAAAACCAGCATGCTAGTGTAGTTATTTAGTGATGATGAAAGGTTACATAGAACAAAATAGGCATTATCTGTGTTATCAGCACATTCTTTTCTCTTGTCAGATCTTTGTGGAAAACCACATCAGAACTCAGAAGGCTTTTGGTTATGGAATCAAACTAAAGAATGTTTGATGTCAAATATTTAACACCTGTCAGACTAACATAAACCATTGTTTCTATTTGAAAGTGGGGATTATGTTGTCAGTGGGTATAGAAAATTTAACTTATGAGACTAATGGGAATTCAAGCAGACCAATATTCATGCTACAGAGATCCCAAAAAGAGAAGGGAGAAAGAGAAAGGGGCAGAAATCTTATTTGAAGAAATAAGGAATAAAAATTTCTCTATCCTAAGGGAAAGAAACAGACATCCATATTAAGGAAGCCTAGTGAACAGCAATTAATATTAATCTGTAGTGAACCATGCCAAATCACATTATAATTAATTTGTCAAGGTCATCTTAAAAGCAGCAAGAGAAAAACTGTTTGTACAGGGTAACCCCCATAAGACTATGAACAGATTTTTCAATAATGTTATAGACAAGGAGTGACATGTTATATTCAATCTGATAAACGTGAAAAACTGCCAATGAAGAATACCCCACCTGTTAACGTTGTCCTTTAGAATTGAATAAAAGATAGAATTTTCTACTCAAGTAAAATGGAATGAAGTTCTTTACCTTGTATGAGCCAGCATTATAAAAACTTTTTTTTTCTGCATAGAAAAACTGGGGTGTAGATCAGAGGTGCAAGGGTGGGAGTGAGGGGATTCACTAGAGCCAGAGTAGGGATCACAACATGGGGATTTACTGAAATACGCTGCTAAGGGGAGCTACAGGCAAGACAGGAGAGGTCTGCTGCACCATATGTGGGTCAGCTCCCTGCCCGGGGGATCAAACTCAACAGTGATAGTGCTGAAACAACCCCTAAGCCACTATGGAAGCCCCAAGAAATGTTAATTGAACTTCTTCAAGCTGAAATGAAAGGGTGCTGATTTGTAACAGAAAAACATGAAAGCACAAATCTCACTAGTATGGGTAAAATTCAGAATAATTTAATCTAAAAGTGGTGATTTAATTACATAAAGTTAGTATGAATATTAAAGACAAATTTCATAAAAATTAATAATAATTTGTTAATGGATACACAGATTTAAGAGATGTGAATTGTTACATCAAATTCAGGTAATGGGAGGGGGGAGCTTTAGAATGTGTTCAAACTTAAGTTGTTATCAACTTAAAATAGACTGTTATAAATTATTTTATGTAAGCCTGAAAACAAGAGATGAAGAGATAGAAATCAAAACATATCACTACAGAAAATTAGCAAATCACAAAGGAAGACTGCAAGAGAGAAAAAAAGAACAAAGGAAGTACAAAATAGCCAGAAAACAAATAATAAAATGCAATAGTAAGTTAATAGCAATCAATTTCTTTAATTACATATAAGTGGTCCCTAAGTTCTACCATGAAAAGACATGGAATAGCTGAAGGGATTAAATAAAAAAAAGACCCAACTATATGCTACCTACAAGAGATTCACTTGAGATTTAGGGATACATATACACTAAAAGTTATGGGTTAGAAAAATGTGGTCCTTGCAAATGGAAATCAATGAAGGCAGAATAGCTGTCCTTTGTCAGACAAAATAGTCTCTAAGCCAAGATGTATACGAGGCAAAGTCATGCAATAATAAAGAGATCAATTAAGAGGCTATAACAAATATTTTTACGCTAATGTCAGAACATCTAAAGTATAAAGCAAATGTTAATAGATCTGAGGAGAAAAGTGGCAACAAAATAATGGTAGAGGACTTTAGTACCCTACCTTCAATAATGGATAGATCATCCATACAGAAAATCAATAAGAATATTGAATTTAAATGTCATGTTAGAGCAGATGGACCTGAAAGACATGTATGGAATGTTCTGTCCAAGTGAAACAATTCTTTTCAAGCAATCTTGGGATATTCGACATCATAGTTCATGTGTTAGGTCACAGAACAAGTCTTAATACATTAAGAAGATTGAAATCATATCAAACATTCTTCCTGACCACAGTGGTATAAAACTATAATCAGTTACAAGAAGAAAACTGGAAAATTCCCAAATATGTGGAGACTAAACAACATGCTACTGAATAAGCATAGTGTCAAACAAGAAACCAAAGGAAGAATTGAAAAATCTTGAAATAAATGAAAACAAGAATACAACATACCAGAATTAATGGGATGAAGCATAAGCATATCTTAGCGGGAAGTTTATAGTGATAAATACCTACATTATGAATAAAATCTCAAGTAAACAATCCAAGTTTACTCTTTGATAATTATGAAGAGAATAAACTAAACCCAGTGTTAGTATAGGAAGGAAATAACAAGATTAGAGTGGAAAGAAGTGAAATAGAGAATAAAAGACAATAGAAAATATAAATGAATCTAAGTTTTTATTTAAAGATAAGAAAATTGACATTTAGGCAACTTTGCCACAAAAGCAGAGGGTCTCAAATAAATAAAAGTGGAAACAAAAAAGAAGATACTAGAACTGATATTACACAATAGAGTCATAAAATATTGCTATGAAAAATTACACACCACTAACTGGAAAACCTAGAAGAAATGGATACATTTCTAGAAATATAGCCTATGAAGACTGAATCAAGAATATATGAAGAATAAGAGCAGACCATTTTCTAGTAAAGATATTGAGTAATCAGTAATCTCTTACGAAACATGAGTTCAGGACAAAATGACTTCCTTGATGAATTCTACCAAATGCTTAAAGAAGAATTAATATCTATCCTTTTTAAACTCTTTCACAGTATAGGAGGTAACACTTCCAGACTCAATATCTTCATTGCTTTGGTAACAAATCAAATAACCAAACCAGGAGAAAAGAAAATTAGATGTCAATATGCCTGATGAATATAGATGCAAGAATCCTTAAAAAGTATCAGCAAACTGAATTCAGCAGTACATTAAAAGAATTATTGTTTACTTACTTACTTGATTTCCCCTTGGGCTGGGTTTGAGAAGAATAAGAAAATTTTCTCCATAAGACCCAAAGGGGCTGTGAAAAAGGAGACAAACTGACAAGCAGGTGGATGGAAAAGAACTGAATGCATTTAGACAAGAAGGGAAACCAAACAAGGGGAAGGCCAAGTGGAGTCTATAAATAAAATTAAGTTTAATTAAGCGGTTAGAGGCTTCTAACACTTTCATGCAAAGGCACTACACCACTCCTGAACAGCGTATGTTTTTTCTATTTCATAATGAGTAGTATATTTTAAGTGAACTTGTTTTACTATTAATAGATGTTTTCAAGTTAGTACTAGTGAGGAAATAAAAAGTTATTTACCAATAAAATGAAATAAAAGAATTATATAACATGATCAAGTGGAATTTATTCTAGGGCTGCAAGCATTGTTCAATATCCAAAAATCAGTGTTACTTGCCAAATTAGCAGAATGAAGGATAAAAATCATATGCTTTTAACAGAGACAGAAAAAGCATGTGGCAAAATTCAATATCCATTTATGATAAAGGTCTCAAAAGTGTGTCTAGAGGAAATATAGGTCAACATGATGACTATATATGACAAGCCCATGGCTAACATAATCAGTGGTGAAAAACTGAAAACTTTCTCTCTAAGCTTAAGTAAAAGGAAAAGATGCTCACTTTTCCTACATTTATTCAAGGTAGGATTGGTGTTCCTACCTAGAGAAATAGGGCAAGAAAGAGAAATATCAGGTATCTAAATCAGAAAAGAAGAAGTAAAAGCTGTCTCAGAGAATCCAGCTCTACAAAAAAGCTATTAGAATGAATAAACAAATACAAAGTTATAGGATAGAAAAGAAACAAAATCACTTGTGTTTCTATACTCATAATACACTATTAGAAGGAGAAATGTAAATATTATTCCATTTATAATTGCACAAAAAGAATAAAATACCTAGAAATAACTTTGCCAAAGAGGTGAAAGATTTCTATTCTGAAAAATATGGCACTAATGAAAAACACTGAAGAAGAAGTAAATGAATGGAAAGACAGCACAAGTTCTTGAATTAGAAGAATTAATACCTGTTCCCTCAAAGAGTTTTGTTAAATTATAATCTACCTCACTAAAGTAGAAATTATGACTAAGTAAGTATGGTAACTGTGCATGTTGCTAATATAATCAACATTGTACTTGATAGTTTTTGAGAGACTAATTCTAATAGACAGATTGTGAATCTTAAAAGTCCCTGTGACATCCCTCACAGGTGTTTTTCATAGGGAAAATTTTCATTGAATTAGCTGTTGGTTAATATTTCTTTGATATGAAATATTCAAACAAATTGGAGAAAATTTGAGAACAAGTTCCCAGTGTTCTTTAACATTAAATATCTTTTCTTAAATTTCGACAACATCTTACTAAGAAGGGCTTCAGTGAGAACTGTGTATTGTTACATACTGAAAGATTGAATATCTTCTCAGATTTGCAATTTGTCTTTTCGTATATCATTACTTCTAAAAGGTTTCTTGGAACTAATACCTATTTCTTGAAAACCTTATATATACATGCAGAGGGTGGAAAGAGAAGTAGCTTGGAGTTAGAAGATTTGACTTGCTAGTACCCATTACACCTTTAATGAAATATATGACATTGGCAAGTTTATTCATCTCTCTAGGCATGAGATTGCTAGTTTGTAAAATGAAGTAGGTGCCTTCTGGTACTATATTGTTCTTATTATTCAGTCATATTAGTATCTGATTTTATGGATATATTTTAATTTTGCTCAGTTTAAGTTTCCATCCAAATTATGATCCGTAGAATTATTCCTAGTCATACGAATAAAGCATACTTTTTAGATGACTATGAATTGCTAGAATTTATTGCTTGCTATTTATAACCGAATATTTCTTTGTGGAATGTTGAATATGCTATGTTATATGATCATTAAACGGATTTCAACATGTATTCTTTAAGAAAATAAAGTTAAGATCTTGATCTTTGTATCCAATAGAAAAACTCCTCCATTAAGAATTCCAGGGAAGCATATTTATTTAAATTATGAATTGGTAAACTTAATGTCTATGCTCTTATAACTAACCAAATAATATTAATGGAATTAGTTAGCCTAAAAATGATTTGTGTTATTCTTTATATATAAAACATATTGATTATGTAAATATAGATACATATTTTACCAGTTGTAACAGTGGAAAGGAATATTCAAAAGAGTTTCATTGACTGTAAGACTCACAGAATAATGTTCATGAACTTATGTGAACCTAATTTTCAGTATTTTGAGATGGGTTAACTTTGTTGGAAAACAAATATGTAGCTTATGTGCTGTTTCCTTAGTTCACACAAACGTTTGTACTCATTATATCTCTTTTTACATAGGTAGGTATCGACTTTATACTTTTAATATTTTAAATCAGTCCTAGACATTCTTAGTCATTTTAAAGGGAACACACTGAAGAATTTTTGAGTACCATCTAACAATTGAAACTTTAATTATATCTTGGGGATAAATGTTAAGCAGGAACATAAGTGCCAGTTTCCATATTTCTTAGCTTATAATGATTAATTCATTAATTCTACTTTACTTATTAGATATTAATTAGAGGATATAAGATGTTTTAAAGAAGATAAGCAGTAAGAATTTTTGAAATAAAAGGTACCCAAAATTAAAGCATCAAATCACCATAATCATGTATTACTGATATTAATATATCTATTGGAAATAGATTTTTTTATTAACTAATAATGTCAGCTAAGAGAAGGGATTTAGGGCCTCCCTAGTGGCACAACGGGTTAAGCGGTTAAGCGCAGTGCTGTGGAGTTGTTGGTTGCTGCAGCGTCTTGGCCGGGTGGGAGGTGGGGGAAGATTCCCACATGGCGCAGCAGACCTCCCCTGCCTCACCTGCTGCTCCCCTCAGCAGTGCCCTCAGCAGTGTGTTTCAGTGAATCTGCCTCATCTGCTCCCCACTCTGACTCTGGTGAACCCTCTCACCAGACCTCTGGCCCACACCCCAGCTTGTATGCAAAAATAAATCTTAAAAAAAAAAAGGACAAGGCATTTAGTTAAATATACCTTAGTGAAAATTTAGTGTTTAATTCTTTATGTATTTTAAAGGTTACTATAAGGACTAAAATCAGGAAAATGAAATGGGCAGGTAGACATGTATTACAGTTGAAGCTAATCACAGTGCTAACCATACTGCTTTTTTCCCTAAGCGTGACACTCTTTGGTTGCTTTGGCTTCCCTTGTTGAAATCCTAGTTAACAGTTGTATGCCTCACTGATTTCCCAACTCAGACATTTTAAATATGCACTCCAAAATGTTAGATTGTTTTGCATGGATTGCTGTTATTTCACCTGTGTTGGTTTTAGCACTTAAAACAAAATTATACATTTCCTGACAGAGGGCATGACACCATATCTTTCTGACACCTTCTGTGTTTTATAGCCGATTTTTTTCTTTTTAGAAACGAGATACAATTGACTTCATGGGTATTTTTTCTAAACTGTTTTCTAAACTGTTTTAGCTTCTTTTCTTTTTTTTAATGGAAAGACACTGGTTGATAAAGGAATGGAACTCCTATTTATTAAGTCGTTAATATATACATGCACATTGCCTCTTGATTACTCCCCATTGCATTCCCCAGTACCCCTAATCTTTTTCTTCTTTATTTTTCATATTCTCAGTAAATATCATTAGTATCCATAAAGGTGTTCAAATTAAAAATTTCAAGTTTTCCCTTATCCTAACTATTTTCATCCTTCACTTTATAGCCAGCAGCAAATCCTGTTGGTTCTACTTTTAAAATAAATTCTCAATCTACTTTTCCATAGCTCTCAAGTACCATTCTAACATATAGTTTGCCTCCAAACAGACGTCAACCAACCTTCCCATTTCTACCTTTGCCTCCTTGCAAGCTAGTCTCCATATAGCTTCAGGAGTGGTCTTTTCAAATAGAATTGAGATTTCTGTTTTTTGCTTAAAACCCTTGTTTTAAGATTCCGATAGCATTTATCATAAATATCCAAACTTCTTACCTTGGCTACAAGACCCTTAGATAACCCAGAACCTACTTACCTAGTCCAGTTTCCTCTGCTCTAGTTTTCCCGTTAGCTTCTTAGGTTTTATGAAATCTGGCTGCTTTTGTTTTTTAAAGTACATCACGTTCCCTCTTATCTTAGGTCCTTTGCATTTGCCTGTCGGTGTCTGAAATGTTCTGCCTCTAGATTGTCGACTAGTTGCTCCAACATCACTGCTCAGAGAGGATTTCTCTGACCTCTCAAATACTGTTAGTCCTTCTTCATTCACTCTCTGTATCATTTTTTTTTTTAGATCTCCATAGGACTTACCACAGATTATTTTGTCTCTTCATTTGTTCCCCATTTCACCTGTAATTATTTCAGTATATTGATAAGGACTAATACAGACTTTTTTATTTTGCCAGTCTGCCATTATAATATTTTTTTGCCATTATAATATTTAATAAAATTTTTATTTTGAGTAATTCCTTAGTATCTATATTCAATGTATATACTTCATAATTAAAAAAATTATAAAATGTCTTGATTTGGGCCTCCCTGGTGATGTAGGGGTTAAGTATCAACACTATCATGCTATCACCTCTGCAGCTTGAGCTAACCCACATATGGTGCAGCAGACCTCTCCTGTCTCGCTTGCTGCTCCCCACTCTGACTCTGGTGAATCCTCTCAATCCCCACACCTTTGGCCTATACCCCAGTTCTTGTATGCATAAATAAATAAAAATAAATCTTTAAAAAATATCTTGAGTTATTCAAATCAGAATTCAGACAAGGTCCATACATTATACTTGGTTGATATTTCTTAAGTTTCTTCCATTTCAGTCCCTCTTTAGGGGTTATGAAGAAATTGGGTAAGTTTTCTATAGAATGCCCTAAATACTGGTTTTGGCTGATTCATTCCCCATATGTAATCTGTATCTCTGTCCCCTATAGTTTTCATAAAGTAGTAATTGATCTAGAGGCTTGATTAGATTGATTTCAAGATTTAAAGTAAGGCCATTTCAGAGATTATGCTGTATTTCCTATGTATTACCTCAAGAGGCACTTTATTTCTGGTTGTCCTACTGTTAGTAATGTTAAAATTTATTTGCAATTTTGGAGTTGTGTCAGCTTTTTAAAAGATATTATTTCAGTAGGAATTATAAAAAGGCACTTTCCTCATTTTATTGTTCCTTTGCATTTATTAACTGAAACTCCCCTTTTTAAAAACAGGACTTTCATCAATTACAGTTCAATGGGAAGGATAGTAAATATAACTTTTTCCCCTTATTATTTTAAATTTCAGAATAGCAGATTGGTATCCTAGCATTCTTCGGTAGTAATCATTTAAAAATATGTCATTGTGAATTCACTATTTTTCTAATCAATTGCTATATTCATTCATTTTAATTCAAATGTCTTCGACAGATTACTTTTTGACAGGCTCACATTGTACTTTTTTCTGGTCCAGATAATAGAATATCATTTCTACCTGGAACCCTGGTTACCTTTAGTGGGAAATTGTATTTAATATAATTTTGAACGTACAAATGAATTATCAATACTGATATGATGTCTAGTATAGAGACTATTTGTGTCTAGAGATTATATGTCAGTGGTTACTGTTTTCTTTCATATTCTCTGTTAATCTGGAGGAGGTAAGTCCAGGCACCCATCACTCCCATTCTCACTCCATCTTTCTGTGCTGTGCATAATTGTGTGCTCTTGAGTGCATCAGCATTGCTGAAAAGATAGGTGAACACAGGGTTCTTATTAGGCTGTGCTCCAAAGTCGTTGTCCAGTTTCTTACTGTGATGATAAGGCATGGTTCCATTGGTAAATTTGAAATCATTGATGATCACACAGATGGAAGAACTGTTGTGAACCCACAGGCAGGTCAAACAAGTGTGGCGTGATCAGCCCCAGGTTTGATGTACAACTCAAAGATCTAGAAAAATGGCAGAATCACCTGTTCCCATCCCATTATTTTGGTTTTATCAGCTAGCATCATGGACCATGAAAAAGCAAGATGAAGACACATAGGAAGGAAAATTCGGGGATTCTTTTTCTAAGGATATAATACCTATGTGCAAATAAAATGTCTCCATATACCACCCCCCCCCCAAAAAAAAAATGTAGTCTAGAGCAGTGATTCTCAAAGTGTGGTTTCTGGACCAATACTATTAGTATCACTTGGGAACTTGTTAGAAGTGTAAGTTTTTGTGAAACTGTTTTACACCTAGAAACTCTGGAGGTGAGACCCAGATCTGTTTTAACAAGCCCGGCATGATATATTTTTTTAAAGATTTATTTATTTATACATACAAGCTGGGGTACAGGCCAGAGGCATGGGGTGGCGAGAGGGTTCACCAGAGACAGAGTGGGGAGCAGAACAGGCAGATCAGAAATACACTGCTGAGGGGAGCAGCGGGCGAGGCAGGAGAGGTCTGCGGCACCATGTGGGGATTCTCCCTGGCTGGGCGTCGAACTCACATGGCTGCTGACGACAGCTCCACAGCGCAGCGCTCAACCGCTGCTCCTCCAGGGAGGCCCACCCTGCATGATTTTAATGTATACTTGACTTTGACATTCATGGGTCAAGAGTAGAAATTCCTAACTTGTCTTGTGAGAATAGATCATAGGTATGCTGAATATTTTCTCAGAGCTGTGTAGCACCCTGACTACTAGCAACCTTGTCCATTTCTAATCTTTTCAAATTTTACGTTTCTTTATGAAATGTGAAAATGAATGAATTGGTTGGTTATCAACTATAGTAATCCATTTATGAAATAAGTGTTATATTTATCTGACCTTTAAGGATATATAACATATGAACATACATGTATCAAGCTGCATGTTTTGAGTCCTAGATTAGATTACCACAGCCTTCTCCTACCTGTGTTCCCCAGAGCACTAGGTCTTCTAGAAATTTTGTAATAAACAAGGACTCATTAGTCTAATATGTTTGAGAAACACTTTATACTATTTCCCATTCACTTGGCATTGAGCAAGCAATATTTGCTCATCAAAGTATGAGAAATACTGCAATAAGTAAACATTTTAAACTTGGCTTTAAATTATTGTCTCCAGAATTATTTGATTGGGACTTTTTTTTTTTTTCTGAGTATTATCTGCTAGCTTCCAGGAGGAATTGCTTTGGAAGATGTTGCCTTATGAGTATATTTTAAAAAAATTTACAAACTATGTGCCACTTAAAAATAAGAAACTTTCTGGGTGAATATGTAGCAACCCTAAAATTGAATATGTCCTGCTTTTGGAATGTTGTAGCATCCAGTAGATATTGAAGGGGAGAATATGCAGGATATTCTTTTTTTGTTCAAGGTAAACTCAATTCCAAACTGAAAACTAGTGGCCTGATTTGTCTGAAGAATTGTTATCCTAAAATGTGTACTTCTCATATAGTTTTTCTAAACTAATGCAAGGATAAACTAGGTTTTATTATATGGCTATGTCAATATGATTAATAGATTACTTGACAAGAAATGGCTCTTTTATAGGGAAATTGTAGACTTTATAGAATTCTGCAACTACTTTATTTCCAATATTGGGAAATTTTAAAGTCCTTAAGTTACTTAACTGAGACAATTCTAAATATATAAATAACTTAGATTTCAGAAAAAGAAAATGCAGAACTGGAAAATTTTTACTTGCTTAATTCCTTTTTAAACTGAGTGTTTAAAGAAATTTTGTAAGAAAAGTTTCAGTGTGAAACAGTTTTGTTGAAATGAACCTAACACAATATTTAATGTATCAAGTTTTTTCAGGGTTGGAGGTACTGGAATCAAGCATCAGTACATCAAAGATGAGATTAAAAAAATGTTCAACCTAGTGTAAGAATAAACTTCCTAAAGGTTATGCCTATCTGCTATATGGTGTCATCCCATAAAATCAGTAGTCTAGTAATTTTTAGCTTTTTTGTCTTAGGATATGTTTGAAGGGCAATATATTTCTGGGCAGAAAGATTTGGTGAGTACTAATTTATCCCATATTTTTCAGGCAGAGATTATGAGCTACACTGAATGTAAAATACATAGATGCTGAATACATACACATTAGAAGATGTAGTGTATAGTGATAATAGGAAAAAAAACTGTAAATGAGTAAGTTGGGGCATGTGTTTATGACATACATAAGAGTTCAAGTCACACAAGTCAATTTGAGACAATTAAGTAAACTGCATTTCTGATAAAGTTGTATCATTAATGGAACCTACTGAAGCCAGAAATAGTCTTATGTTAGAAGGCTTGCAGGTATTTTTTTAGGGAGATGAAAATATGTGAAAATGTATTATAAAATATTAAATTTCAAATAATTATAACATTTTACATCATAACTGATATTTTTTATTTTCTGCTTATTTTTTAATCTCACACTTTTTCAGTATGTGAAAATCTGTGATTATAAAACACAAACCAATTAAATTTCCTATCATTACATAACTATTGCACAAAAAGATATTCAGCAGTTACAGAGAAGAGTGTTTCCCTTACATGACAAATTATTTATAGAAAATTCTGGTCAAAAACATGATGTTACAGCCTCTTGGATAAAAACCCTGTTTTACCTAACAGTTTGGGAATTTAAAAATCTTCTTTATCGTATTAGCACATTTTGCTTTGAATAAAGTAATATGAATTTTCTTAAACTTGGTACATGGTATTCTTGTGGGAGAACTTTTGAAAGTAAGAATAACATCTTATGATTTATAGCACATTTTCAAAGTAAAAGTCAATTTTCTGTAATAAAAAGTGATTAAAAAGGATTATTTTTACTTGAAACTGATTTATATTGTAATGGATCTTTTTCTTATTGATAACTTTCATTTAATGAATATTTAAAGAATAACTTAAAGAAATGAACAAATGCATCTGTTTTGTGTTTTTGTTAAAATAGGTTAATGGTCATTTATTTGAAATGATTATTTACTCAAGCTGACTTCTAATAGTACTCTAGGGCATTTATCACAATCTCATAAGAATGTGGATAACTTTATCTCTTTCAGGAATTTTAGTCATTCTTTTGTCGTTTCAAATTTGCTCATAATCCATGAAGAACATGATTCATTAAGTGTGGAAATCTTTGGTAAATTCATATTCATCACATTTTTATTATTTCTAAAGATTCCAGAAACCACCCAGTCTAATTTTAGCTTTTGCTTTGTAACATAATGAAAAATTTTCAAGAGCATATGGACTTTATCACACATATAAAAAATAAACAGATAGTTCCCTTTAGATATGTACATTCCATGGACATCTAATACTTGGTTATTATTTCACTGTACTGAAAGCTGAACAGCCGCCAAAGGACATAGAAAATACAGTGCTTAGCCTCTGTGAATAAGGGAAAAAGACTTCCCTTGGTAAAATCCTCAGAAAACTGTTCCAAGAATATTCATTTCTGCATGCATACAGTATACAAATATTTAAGGAAGTATCAACTATGTGCCCAGCTCTTGTTTTAGGGACTGAGAAATTACCAGTGAACAAAACAGACAGAAATCCTCTTCTTCATGGCACATATTATTGTGGAGGAGACAAACTCACCAACAGTATAAAATGAATATGTTGCATGGTAACAAATGCCACGGAGGAAAAAAATTAAAGCAAGGAAAGTTGATAGGGAGTGTTAGGGCATTGCAATTTTAAGTAGTGTGTCAAAAAAGACTGAACGGAGAAGTCACTTGTATGGAGACCAAATGATTATGAGAGGATTGGTCATTAGGATATCTGTAGGAAGACTACTCAGGCAGAGAAATGACAACTGCTTAAAATCCTTAGCTGGTAGGATGCCTAGAATTTTTATGGATCAGCAAGCAAGCAAAGTGGGGCTAAAGAAAAGAGGAGACTTGGAGGGAGGCCTTTGAAATAATCCAAATAAGCAATGCTGGTTGCTGATAGTATTATGGTAGCAATGGAGGTGGTAAGAGGTCAGCACTTGCTGAGAGTTTGGATATGGGATATGAAATAGAGGAATCAAGATTTTTGATTTGCAGAGTGGAAAGACAGAATTTCCATTAACTGAGATAGGGAATAATACCTCAGGTGTGAAGTTTGGGGAGAAAGGTTGTACTTATATTTTGGACGTGTTTAAGAAACTGGTTATTCAGCAAATGAAGATGTCAAGTAGGCAGTTGGATATGACATTTTGTGATATTTTGGGGAGAGGTTTGGCAGAGAGATAAGTATGAACAACTGTGATAATATTGTGAACCATTCTGGGAATTAAGAATAAGAAAAAAATCAGTAAAGGAAAGACTTTAGGGAGAAAGATAAATTTTAAGCTCTATCTTTGATTAACACAAAAGAAAGAAAAGGAGATTCTAGTTAGGGAAGATATCTTAGCATCTTAGAATATCATCTGGAAATAAATCTGAATGCTTTATTACTTTTGTCCTTTTTTTAATTGAAAACTTCTATAGTGCATCATGAATAGTATCATGAAACAGGTGTACAGGAAATATTTATTGACTTGTAAATATGAATAATGTTTTTCAAAGTTTACTTCATTAATAAATGTTTAGTCACTGAAATTTAGATGTTTCTTAATTTTAGATTTTTTATTTTGCTAAAATATACATGACATGTATATAGGGCATTTATCACAATCTCATAAGAATGTGGTTAACTTTATCTCTTTCAGGAATTTTAATCATTCTTTTGTCATTTCAAATTTGTTAGTAATCCATGAAGCCGTTTTAACCAAGTAGTTAGTTAAGTGGCATTAAGTACATTTTGAGGCTTAGTTTTGTGTATAAAAAATACTGTATCAAAAATGTCAACATTGCTCCTTGTGAACAAAAGGAATTTAGAGCAGATAGGATTTTTCTTCTAAGAGCATTATAGAATCATAAGTAATTTCCACTTTTGTTTGAAGGATTAGGACAAGCAGTAAACAAAAATGAAAATTAGTACCTTCTAAAACAGAATTTTTTTCTTTTGAAAATTGAGTTTCCATTTGAGAGCATCATTTTTAATTATTTAGGTAATTACTTAAAATAATTGTTTGCTTTATTTTCCTTTGGTTTACTTTTGATTACTTTTAATTACCTTACACAGAAACCAAATGTTCAAATCAAGCTGTGGTACATGGAGCTTAAGGAGTTTTTTAAAAATGGAATAAGTATGCTGCGGTTCATAATTTCTTTCCTTATTTGCTTCTTAGACTCCTCTGAAAGTATGTTCCTTTATTTTTGTAAATTATATTTAAAATTATATTTTCTAATTAATTTTGGATATCTTAAATTATATGAACAATTATATTCATATATATGACATGTATTAAATTTTGTGTGTGACTGTGTATAAATTTCATGATATTTTCTTCATGTTTGTCTTTTGTAAGTTACAAGCCTAGGAAAGGCTTCAGTTCAGTCTGTTGACTACCTTTCCTCTTTTTCTAGGGCACAAAGAAAGAAGAGTTTGATAGTGAAGTGGAAGTGTCTGGTTTAATTCAGCCCGCAGAAGTGTTTGCTCCCAAAAGCCTGGTATTGGTATCCAGATTAGATTATCCAGAAATTTTTAGGGTAAAGACTCATAGTTGATATTATTGATTTGTATTATTGTTTAAATATGTTTTGGGTGAACCATGGTAACAAGTTCATTGTATTTAAAATACCTTTAAGTAGATTTAGGAATTCACCAGTGAAATTAGTGAGAACAGAAGAAATGTATTGATATTGGATGAAATAAGTTCCTGTTTAAATTAATGTGACTATTTTGTTTGTAGAATCGAAACTTTTATATTTGCATTTATTCTCTAACTTTTCTCTGTGGAAGTTGAATATTAAAACAAAAAAATTACAGTTTGTAAGCATATTGATTATAGTCTTCACTCATTCACTACTGCATATAAAATGCTAGAAGTGTTACTCACTTGCCCTGTTTAGAGATCTGATACTCAACAACCCTGTTGCTCCCCTCCCTCCTCCCCTGCAACTCCCAAGGAAGATCGTCATCATCCTTCTAAGCTTTTCCATTGTAATGATGTTGCCTTTCCTGACTTGGGTCAAAGTCTGACAGTTCTGTCTGGTCCATTTCATCAGTCTCTTCTAATTCATTACTCTCAGGTAGGAGTTTTTCTAGCAAAGAGAGCTTATCAGGAAAGTGAAGGGCATTTTCAGGAAAGTTTACCTTAAATTCAGTGATTAGACAACCCTTTTCAAGTGGTCTATATAAATTGGCATCACTTCATTTAGCACAAGTTTGATATCTCCATGCTTGACAGTCAGACCTGAAAGAGAGGTGATTACTGTAATTTGGTTGTCATGAAATACTGGCTTTTGGAAGCCACACAATGCTTCAGCCAGTTGTATGTCTATACACAGGAAGGTCTTCTTCCTGCGTAGTAAAAACAGCATGGTCCTTCTGATCTAAAACAATGATACTATCTCCTGGCTCGAATCCTGGTTCTTGGTCTTCTTCACCATGTAATGAAGTTTTCTGGCCTTCTTTTCATGCCTGTGTCAGTATGAATTTCTAGAACCTTCTTAAACTATCTTCCTTTCATCCATTGCAGCTTTTATGTTTATCTGTAGAATTAATCTGCTTCCCTTGGCCCTGGCATTCCTATACACAGATGGAATTTACTGAACCATTCCAGGTTCTCTCTGATGAATTCTTGCTTGTATTTCAATGCCTCAGCAATTGGGATGGCACTTTGCTGCTCTTTCCTACCATCTCAGCCTTCGCTTTGCCACAAATCACATTTTTACAGAGCTAGCTTTCTTGTTGCACCATTATAGACATCTTCTAATGTTCCTGAGTTCGTGCATAATGTACATCTTCTAATGTTCCTGAGTTAATGCACAATGTTTTTACGTCTTTTTTCCTGCATCCTTCCTTCTCCTCTAAAAAATGTATCAGAGATATCCAAATGGGGAGCCAGAATTGCCAGCTGCTCCATCTTCCATAATGACCTATTATCCTTTGTCATATCATTTCTTTTTCTTTGCATCAGAGACTACTTCATAAACTTGAGAAATCTGTTTAGACTTCTCTCCTTCATTGGGAATCTTACGATAATACTCGAAGCCAGTTTCTGTAAGTCTTATCAATTCTTCCTCGGTGGCACTGGGTTTGATCCACCTCCAAAACGTCATAATAAATGGTTTTGTGCACCATGTTCTGCAACTTGATGAGCAGCTGGTAAGTGGACTGAGCTGTTGTCCGGGACCCAGAAGGATCTTGTTGCTGTGCACAGGTCTGGCAGCTGGCCACTTCTTCATCTCAACTGAGCATTCTGGAGAGTTCTCTAATGTGACTGTTTAAACTTCAAAGGATGTATTGTTTGTTTTAAAATAGGTTTTATGTTTACTGATTCTAAAATCTGTGAATCCTGAAGAAATCATTTCGTTACTTACAGAAAATTTTAAATACATTAGTAATGTTAACAACTTTGTCCATGTTTATTCACCTTATTTTGAGGAGCTCAGTTAAAATAAATAGGATGAATATTTGAGATTTTAAGTAGTTTTGACAACATAGCTTTAAAATATTGACTTTGATATTTGCTTTTTTTAAGTATTCAGTATTTTCAAATGTAAGGTAAAGTTTTTAATTTGTTGTAAATAGATTTAAGCACTGAAAGAAGAGGGCTTATTTTTCTTATTTCATTTGCTACCTTTAGTAATAGTGATGTTCCCCACCATCCAAAATCATGGTTCTACTTTGGAAAGGATAAGCTATACCTTGGAATTTCTCAAATATATGGGAATTCAATACATATTTTATGGGGAAAATTTCCATATACCATTCTAGAAAAATGAGATAATATATTCTAGAAAAATTAATTCAGTGTCAAGATTTTAATGAGTGAATAACTCTTAATAGATACTAGTTTTTCATAGTCAAAAATTTCAGTAAACTGACTCATAAAGATTGTATTTTGTACTCTACTTTACACCTACCTTCTTCTGAACTTAAATGTTAATCATATCTATCTTTTGTTATTTTTTGTAATTCATGTTAAATTTTTCTTTATTAATAAATGCCTAAATTTATAAGAACCTCTAAACAAGGTAAAATGTCTAATTTTTATCTTAAAATTGGGAGTTTTGTAAAGTAAATTGAGATAAAAATAATTTTAAGCCCTACAGATTTGTTGGTGTGGTTCTCTAAGTGCAAACACCTGTTTCACAAATTACAGATTTATGCTTTTTATAAATTTATCTTAAAAGCTCATTAGAGCTTCTTGTTCTAGAGGAAAATTTAATAAACTTAATAACATTTGCTGCTTAAAATTTATTTCATGGTCACTGTGGAATATACTTTACTTGGTTCAAAGAGAAATTTTCCTACCAGCAGATGTCATAGCAATTCATTTATGGTGCTTGCTTTTTCCATAAAATAACTACTTGCATCTTTCTCTTTGCAGGCTTGCCTGGGTTTGATCTATACTGTCTATGTGGATAGTCTGAATGTTTCCTTAGAAAGTCTCATTGCAAACTTGTGTGCATGCCTTGTCCCAGCTGCTGGAGGATCTCAGGTAAACAGAATAAAAAAGGAGATGGAGAGGTCCTGTTCTACTTCTCTTTTCCAGTTAGTTTAGAAAGGGAAAAAAAAAAAAGAATTCTTTAAATATTTTCATTTTAAAGAGGAACTAGCTTGCTTAAGCATTGTCCCTGTGGTCTGCCTTCTAGGGACCCAAAATTCCATTCTTTGTTTAGGTCATGAGGTTAATTTTAACATAGGGTTCACCTTTCACATAGCATCATTAGAAGTCATATTTTGTGTAACTTGAACTCCAGTTTACATTTTTAAGTTGAACTTGTTAAGATGTCTACTTTCTATGTTTCTTGCTCCTCTATAGAGTTATACTTCATTTTATTAAATTAAATCAAAAACTTTTTGAATGATAAAAATAAGGAGATAACATTAAGAAAACGCAACACAATTCTTTGAAACATTGTAACTGCTTATTAATAGATTCATTTATTCACTTCCCTGCTCATTTAATGGCCTTAAAGCCATTTTATGTAGTTTATTAAACTTCAGTAGAATAGTTTATCTTAAACTTTGAAAGAAGGCTTATTTTCCTTATTTCAGTTTGCTATTTTTAGTATAGTACTTTTAGTATGGTACTTTTCTTTAAGTGTAGTACTTTTCTTTGAAAAGTATAATCTGTATTTTAAACTTTCTCAAAGACTTTGTCATAGTTTGAGCCTCAGATGAAGACTTTAAACTCGTTAATTGAAATAAAACTTACTCAGAGTGGTCATGTGTTTTTTATCTTCTATATGCCTTGAGATTTTCATATTTGTCTCTGAAGTAGAAAATAAAAATCTTTTACCTAATGTTTCTAAGGTACCATGCTTTGAAGAAAAAAGACTCCTTATGCCCTAAAATAGATCACTTGGTCACTTATTTCACTTATTCTTAAATAATATTGGGGAAAATGCCAGCTCTCTAGAATTTACATTGCTTATCCTCAGTCTGACAAAAATGTTACTTATGGGGGAAATGGCATTCTTTTTCCTTGCCCTTTGCCACCTTTTTTTTTTTTTTTTGGTTATTCTTTAAGTATGTCTTTTTCCCCATCATGTTCACTCCTCTCTTCTTGTCCCTCACTCCAAGAGCCGAATGTAAAATGTGAGTTAGGTCATAATTGGACCTAAACTTTAAAGCTGTAGTTTTATGGAGCCTTTGTTATGATGGGATTTTTGTTGGCTTTATCTTATTTATTGACTTACTATACTTTAAACTTTTATTGTGACTCTTAGAAATTTTAAAATTACATGTCTGGCTCATAATACATTTTCTCCGTATTTTATTGAGGTATATTTGGCATAGAAATACTGATTTTGTTGTTTTTTAGTTAAGTATCTTCTCAGTGATTTTTGTATCAATACTAAATTTTCTCAGTTACTGAATTTCTTGTGTTATATTCAGTTGGGCACAAAGTTACCTGAATGTTTGGGTTACTTTACTGCCCTTTGCATTGGCTAATTTGTTCTTAGATGGTCATCATCTGCTCTAAATTTCAACTTCAAAGGGATCTAAAAAAATTTTTTTTAAAGATTTATTTACTTATGCATATAAGCTGGGTTGTAGGCCAGAGGTGTGAGGGTTTGAGAGGATTCACCAGAGACAGACTGGGGAGCAGAAAAGGCAGAGTAACTGAAATATACTGCTGAGGGGAGCAGCGGGTGAGACAGGAGAGGTCTGCTGTGCTATGTGGGATGCTCCCTGGCCAGGTATCGAACTTGTGCTGCAGTGGCTGCGATAGCTTCATAATGCTGCAACTTAACCCATTGCGCCACCAGGGAAGCCCTAAGGGATTGTTGTTTTTTTTTTAATCAAAAGAAAATGTCTGAAAGAAATGATTTGTGTGTTTGTTTTTCCCGTCTGCAGAAACTGTTTTCTTTGGGTGCAGGAGATAGACAGCTTATCCAGACTCCTTTGCATGACAGTCTTCCTGTCACAGGCACTAGTGTGGCTCTCCTGTTCCAGCAGTTGGGTATGTTATTTACCATTTTCAAAGTCCTCTTGTGGAAGCGTACCAAAAAAATTATTTTAAGCTTACTTCACTTGCTGTGAATCATGAAAATATAAAGCAAACCATTAAATTTCTGACCTGTAAAATAGGTAGTTATGTGTGGCCCAATCTTAATAACTAATGTTCATTTCTTTTTTTTTTTTAACTTTTAACCCATACCACAGACTCAATTAGACCTTTAGAAATAGCTGTATTTTCTTTATGCTTTAAAAGATGAATAGATAGCATATTTTTCCTTTTCTGTAGATGTATTGCTTTTGTAGAAACTTTATCTGATGGAAGCTCAAATTCCCTTTCTTCTCATTCTACTCTCCGTGTCAGGACTTTATCACCAGGTTTCTTCTAGAGTGACTAGGATGAATTAGGGGGTATATATTAGAATGTGCCCTCTGCACTTTATTTGTACTTCATTTAAGGAGTAATATAACTAAAAGTAGACTTTTAGTAGTGATCTTAATGAAGTATATACAGGTGATGATATATACCTGAAACCTATCTATGTTATAAAGCAATGTTACTTTAATTAAAAAAAAAATCTTTAAATAATGAAAAAAATCATTGGTTGAAACTCACTAAAAAATTTTAAATCCATAAATGTACTATTAAAATTGTACCTCAGAAATGATAGGAAATCATTGTTAAGTTGAAAACATCAATAAAGAGGAGGAATCAGGCGTTGATTCTGCCTTGCATATCTGAACTATATAGTACAGGGATGTGTCTCTTTCAATGTATTCTATCAATAAATAAAGAAGAAATATTGAAATGGAACATTATCATTTCATAATCCTATGAATGAAGAGGTAAGCATCCACAACTATTATCACAGGAAGAAAAACAAGTAAATATTATGTGCCTAACCTTGCCAAACACTACCTGTAGTTTTGCCAGAGGGATTAGTCTTAATCTGATTGCAGGAAACACGAAAGTAGGGGAACTGACTGAAGTGCATTTGTCAAAATCCAGACTCTCAAAAACAATTGATCAGGCATCCCATAATTTTTTCTTTAACAAATAAATTATAAGGAAAGGAAAAGAATGGAGGAACCTCTAGATTAAAAGAAATTTAAAAGCCTTCTTATTCTAATAAAGTGATAATAAACTATTGTATGTTGGAAATGCTTATTTGGATGGTAAAAACTGCCAATAGAAGAAATCAAGAAAATGGTTAATAGAAAAGTCAAAATAATGGTTACTTACAGCAGTAGAGTGTTGGTTGTTATTGGGGTCACATAGTAGGGAGTTCTGAGAATACCAGCAAGATTCTCTTTCATATGTAGGTGGCATTTTTAAGGTGATTCATTAATCCATGCATTTGATTTGTGAGACTTTCTGTATTTGTGTCTTAGCTTACAATTAAAATAGTTTTCAAAACTTGTAAAACTATTTAACTCTGTGCATAACATTAATTTTTTTTAAATGCAGAACTGGAGCAAGTTAGACTTTATCCTTCTCATATAGCAAAAAATATAGAGATAGGCAACTCAGGATTGATACATTGATTTCCCAGATGTCTTCAGGGATGGTATGGAAATTCTGCCGTCTTGCTTTTTTAATAGAGAGAGTTCCCTTACTAGACTGTCTTTGAGGTTCAGTAACTGCCTTGTCTTATTCTGTGTCCTCTGCATCTGGTACTGTGCCTTCAACACAGAAGGTCTCAGTGTTTGTTGACTAAATGAAAGAATGTACCAGCCATAAAGAAAATCCCAGTCATATCTCATTAGATCTCCTGTGTGTAAATGAAGTGCCAGAACACTTGATTACTCATTTGAAGATCAGATTTCATTATTCTGTAGTATTTTGAGCTTTAATTACTTTATGTTTATATGTTAAAATTTACTTTTCCAGTTAAAGAATAAGGAAAAGATAAGAAAGGGAAAGAAATGCCTTTAAAACAGTGCTGGATTGTGGGTGATTTGGTGGCGGGTGCCCTACATTGGTGATAACTGATGAAGGGACTCCTAACGTTACCACAATTAAAAATAAACAGGGGCCTACCTGGTGGTGCAGCGGTTGAGCGCTGCGCTGTGGAGCTGTGGGCAGCGCACGATGCGGGTTTATCGCCCAGCCGGGGAGAATCCCACATGGTGCGGCAGACCTCTCCTGCCTCGCCCGCTGCTCCCTTCAGCAGTGTATTTCTGATCTGCCTGTTCTGCTCCCCACTCTGTCTCTAGTGAACCCTCTCACCACCCCACGCCTCTGGCCTGTACCCCAGCTTGTATGTATAAATAAATACATCTTAAAAAAAATAAAATAAACAAACAAGTAATCTACGTACCTGTAAAATAAATGAAAGAATTAAGTGGAAATCTAGGAGAATATAATTTAATGTAAACAAACATGCTATCCTAGTTAGAGTCCAGATAAAAAATAAAAATAAATTACACAGTGTTGGGTGCATAATTTTTTTTTTTTAATCCCAGAGAGTATAGTGCTGATAAGTCTGTCTAAGAGCCTGTTCTTATTACCAGTCATTTGGGTTGGACTGTTGTTAAATCCTGTATTAAACCATTATCTATATCAGAGTTTACTAACTGGGTTGGGGGTGAGGTAGTGCTGTTGAATTTTAAATGCACAGACAGGAAACAGATAAGCCTACAAGATTCTTTTGTAGCCTGGACTAGTTTTCCTGTAAGAGGTCAAAATGTAATGATAGTATTTCCTTGGTTCTTCTCTCCAAGGATTTTTATGATAATGAGTTTGTTTTTCAGTTTGAGAGGTATCTGTGCTTGCCTGAAATGATTATGTGCCCTTCTGCTAACATCCACTTCATTTTCCATAATTTCTTATTAATCACTTGTATCTCTTGCACTTTATTTCTTTTTGCAGCTATTGTGAAATACCTTTTTTTACCTGAAGATTTCTATTTTAATTGCATAAAACTGTATTGTTATTTTTCATGTTAATAAGATTGTATTAAAGGAACAGGTTTTTATAGTCCCTGTGATACTTTCATCTAACCCCGTGCTGTTTGACTTGGGTGCTCCACCGTCATCAACTAATTTTGTGACATTCTCATGAACTCTTGTCGTATTTGTTTACCTATAACTTGAAATATAACTGTAAACATATTAGTTCTAGAGTACTTATTCCCCAGGTTATACAATGTACTCTATTACATATTTTAAAAGTCATAGACTGAAATGATCTTGGACCTTCAGCTATCATTACCACATTTCTTTTTTTTTTTTTAAGATTTATTTATGCATACAAGAGCTGGGGTATAGGTCAGAGGTGTGGGGGTGTATGAGAGGATTCAGGGGAGCAGTGGGCAAGACAGGAAAGATCTGCTGTGCCATGTGGGCTAGCTCCCTGGCTGGGGATTGAACTCCTGCTAACGTGGCTGCTGATAGCTTCATAGAGCTGAGACTTAACCCTTTGTGCCACCAGGGAGGCCTCCAACTACATTTCCCTAGTTAACATTACTTTTGTCTCATCTGTTTTTATACTTTCCCTCCCCAGTTTTATGGAATGTTATTGAGATATTACATATATGTTTAATATTTACATCATGATTTGATGTATATGTATTGTAAAATGACTATAAGCTTAGTTAAACCCTCCATCCCCTCATACTGGAACAGACAGGGACAAACAGACCAATGAATTGGGACCCCAGAAAGAACCCACACATACATAGACAGCTAACCTGTGACACAGGAGCAAAGACTATACACTAGAACAAGGAAAGCCTCTTCAATAAATGGTGTTGGGAAGGTTGGACTGCTGCATGAGAAGAATGAAACGAGACTACTATCTCACACCATACATGAAAATCAACTCAAAATGAGTGAAAGACTTGGATGTAAGACCTAAAACCATAAAATACATAGAAGAAAACATAGACTAAATATGAAGCAGAATATAAATACATCAAACTAAAAACCTACACAGTGAAAGAAACCATAACTAAAATGAAGAGACACCCTACTGAATGGAAGAAAATATTTGCACACGATATATCTGACATGGGACTGGTATCAAAGATCTACAAAGAACTCATACAACTCAACAAAAAGAAAACAACTCAATCAAAAAAATGGTCAGGGGAACTAAATAGACATTTCTTCAAAGAAGACGTACAGATGGCCAACAGGCACGTGAAAAAATGCTCACTAGCATTTATCAGTCCTGATCATAGAACAAATTCTTTCTGTAGGGAAAATTTTCTAATGAATATCGTTGGGTCAGCTGACAAAATTGGAACACGTGTGTAAGATTAGACTTGAAGTAGTGTAACAATTTTAAATTTGCTTATGGTCCTAACTATACTGAGGTATGTAACAGATATTGAAGTATTTAGCAGTAAATGTCATGAAGTTGCAACCTACATATGTACACTCGGTCACTCAGGAAAAGTATGTGTTTAGAAAGATAGAGTGTGCACTAACACATGAGTACAAATGTTAAAGCAAATGGAGTAAAATTTTAACAATAAGTGAGTCATGGTAAAGACTGTATGGGTGCCCTGTGCACTGTTATTTATGCAACTTTTCTGTGAATTTCAAATTATTTCTAAGGAAATATTTAAAGATCCATGTAACCATGATCCAATTTAATAAATATAACATTATAAATAATGTTGAAATTTCTTGCATATATTTATTCATCCCAGAGGTAAATTCTCCTGAATTTGATGTTTATTAGTCCCAAATATGTCTCCATACTTTTGACTGTATATTTATTTATAAATATAAATACATATTATATATATATATTGCATTGTAGTGTTTTATATGATTTTACCCAATATATATAAGTGCTATCATTCTACATAATCATTCTATAGAATTATATTTGTATACATAGTATTGTATTTGGAGCACTATTCATATTGATATGTGTAGTACTAGCTCGCTTATCCCAAAAGTCTTAGTGATTTTAATCTATATTAAATTCTCAAGTATAAATACTACAGATTTACTGTCCACATCTATGCCACTTGAAATTTGTATTTAAGTTTCTTTAATAATCATTTAGTTATATAAACTTTGAATACGTTCTAATTTTCATTTTTTGTTTTAGTTTGATTTTATCATAACTTCTTCATTATCACATTTAGGAGGTCTCCACTTTTTTTGTTATCTTAAGTACTGCTACAGTGTAACATTTAATGCTCTTGGGTATAAAAGAGAGCGTGTACAGCTATGAAAATAGATGAAATCTTGCCATTTTTGATAACTGGAGGGGATTGTGTTAAGCCAGAAGTAGAAAGGCAGATACCAGATTATTTCACTCAGGTGGAGTATAAAGAACCACGGCAAAGGAATAGACAATAATAAAAACAAACCAACCATAGAAATTTGATTATAGAATTGAGGCTACTAGAACGGTGAGGGTATGGGTAGAATCTTACAGCCTTAGGTACTCTGGTGGGGGACATGGGGACATGGAGAGGTAACATACATCTGAAAGTCATGAACCTTTACTCCTAAACCATATTCAGTGCTGTAAACCACTTTACCTGAATAAAAGATAATATTAAAAAAGTGTCTATGATAAATAACTTAAAACTGCTGTAATAACTAGGTCATAAGTATGTGCATCTTTATAGCAGCATGTGTGATAGTTCCTTTTCCTACTCATCCTCATAAAAACTTAGAACTCTCAAGTTTAAGTTTTGGCTGTTGTGATAGGTTTTAAATCATATTTCATAAGTATATTAGGTTGACTTCTGATTATTATAGATATTGGAATATCTTTTCATATTTGTTAGCATTCTGGATTCAACTGTAGATTATAAGTTCATGGTCTCTTAAGTTTCTTTTTCCTATTGATTTTAGTGGGGATCATTAAAAATATATTTTGGATTCTTATCCTTTTACATTTATATTGCTTTGTAGATAATTTCTCTAGCATAAGACTTGTTTTTACTTTAATGTTTTTTGATGGAGACATTTTTAACTTTAAGTACCTAAATTTATTATTTTCATTTACAATTTGTATTTTAAACTTGTTTTTTTGTAAGATTTACTTATTTATGCATACAAGAGCTAGGGTGTAGGCCAGAGATGGGGAAGAGCCGTGAAAGGATTCACCAGAGACAGAATGGGGAGAAGAACAGGTGGATTGACTGAAATACACTGCGGAGGGGAACAGCGGGCGAGACAGGAGAGGTCAGCTGCGCCATGTGGGAAGCTCCCTGGCTGGGGATGGAACTCGTACTGCAGTGGCTACAGATAGTTTCATAGTGCTGAGACTTAACGCCTTGTGCCACCACAACTTTTACTGCTGAATTTATAAAGATATTCTTCAACATCTTTTCATGAAAGTTTTAAATCTTTTATTAGTGACTCATGTCACCATTCAGAGAGCTTCTCACTTCAGTTAAACATTCTTAATGCATACTGTGTAATAGTACTGTGTAATAGGTGTTGGGCTAGGCAGGAGGGATATACTGGTGTGTAAGTCCTATTGTTAGCTTTGAGGAACTCACATTTTAATGAAGGGGGAACATCAAGTAGGAAAAGAGACTAAGAAATTAAGCACAAAGAAGTGTTCTGAGAGCTTTATTCATTATTGATCACACAGGCATGGATGGTAGCAACTGGTTTGGAAGGATGTGAGTATGCATTTTGGCATGGAGTTGTGAATGTAGGTTAGGTGTTTTCAAACATTTTTAGTCTCAACATCCTAAATTCAAAGGAAATTAATCATGACAAATATCACAATAGTACTATAATATCTTGATTATTTACCATGGTACTGTGCTAAGAATTCTATGCATTCTTTACCTCACTTCTTTATTACAACTCCTAAGCTAGGTTTTAATATTATCCTGACTTTACAGCTAAGGCTCAGAGAGATTAATATAAAAAATGTTAAAGCAAAATTTCTCTTACTGAATTGCTTCTTTGGAGCAGAATGCATTGAAAATAACTGTGCAAAAGAATGAGAAGGTCTTGCAGAGTTTGAGACATAGAAGTGACTTTGAGATTTTTGTTTTATGTTTATCATGCTAGAAACTCTCTGGAAGATAGATTTGAAATCAGTAAAGGACTAGATTGGGGAACCAATTATGAAACTCTTACCTTAGTCCAAATGAGAAAAGATTAAAAATTTAAACTGGTGTATAGGGTAACGGGTAGGAGTAAGAGTATAGGGCATGTAATGGATGGGGGGGGGGGTCGGTTTAAAGGATTCAATAATAAAAAGAAAGTGAGAAATCATGTCTTTCTGAAATCAATTTGAGAGATCTATATGTTGAACTTCTAGAGTTTCCAGTAAAAAAGTTGAAACAAAATACAAATTCCATATTAGCAGAGGGCATAAAAGATATGACGGGGTAATTAGAAATCATAAATAAAAGGGAAGAATGAGACAGAACAAATTAAAAGTATAAAATAATACTCTCTATATGTACATAGAAATTATTAACAGTATGTATAAGTTGATGAAGTGATCTGGTTAAAAGATAACAGTTGTCAGACTAGAATTTTTCAAATGTCAACTATATGCAATTTAAAAGAAATAGAGAAAGGTCCAAGTAAAAAAGATGGAAAAAGATATACCAGAAAAATTTCAACAACAAAGCTGATACAGTTATATTAACATGAGATCCACTGATGTGATTTGAATGACTTTAAAGGGGAAAAAAGTAATTAGAACAGTGCCAGCATTTAAAACATGAACTTAAGTACAGACCTTGGGGGTTAAGTTGAAATGGTAATAGTCTGTTATAATATGTATATATAGATATTTTTTTTTTTCAATGAGTGTTACACTGATTTGAAGAAAGACAAAATTGAAAGTTGGGGAAAACAAATACCCATATATTATATGAAATTTATAGTTTGACCAAATAGTTTTCTTCAGAGATATAAAAAATAATTGACTATTTTGTTTCCTAACATTATGGGTCTATGTTAGTTAGTAACATTATGTAAAATTAAATGTATTTGGTAAGCATTTGTTCTTGTGTTTTCAGGAATTCAAAATGTCCTCAGCCTCTTTTGTGCAGTTCTTACAGAAAATAAGGTTCTCTTCCATTCTGCAAGTTTTCAGCGACTTAGTGATGCTTGTAGAGCCCTGGAATCTTTAATGTTTCCTCTTAAATACAGGTGAGGTATTTTTACATGATATTCTTATTTATTTCAAATTTATGCATTACTTAAATTGATAATTAGTTGAAACATTGTAGGACACTAGTTTTGAATCACAAGGGCATATTTTACAAAGATATGCTGTTATTAGAGTCATGATTCTGATGGAAATCTAGCCTAGAATTTGGAACTTCTCCAAGTTATCCATTACTGACTGTTGATTAATTTCCTAAAATATAGTGTTGTCAGCAACGCTTAATTCTCTTTGGATACAGTTGGTGATAAAAGTCTTAGGTTAGTGTTGTCTGATTATTAGATATTAAGGAATTTTGGTCCTGGGAGTTATAATGGTATTATGGTTCTATTTTTTTAAAGGAGCCCTTTTTTAGATACCTACTAAAGTATTTATATATGTGTTACGATATCTGGGACTTGTTTCATATAGCAACAAGGAAGAGAACAAAAATGGATAGCAATATATATGTAACCATGCATCGATAATTGTCAGAGTTGAAATGAATACATGGGACTTCATTCTCTTTTTATTTTTCCCCGCTCTGATTTTTTTTGGGGGAGTAGGGTGGGTTTGAATCATCCTGAATAGCAATGCCTACAAGTGTTATAATTGGAATATATTCTAATAAAATGTTTATTACCAATTTGATAATCATAGCATTTAGGAAATTTAAGTTCATACAGAGTAGAAAATAATTTAGACTGTCTCTAGGTTTTCTTTAAAATATTGTTTTATATGTATGTGCTTTCTTAACTCTAAGGTAGGACATTTTAGGATTAATTTTCATACTTTGTCATTCTTACTGAATGAAAAAATCAAATATAAAAAATGGTATTTGAATGATTGTTTCATATAGGCATATCATCACCAATACTGAAGAGTAGAACCCATCAAGGAGTCAGTGTTACCATCTGACTTCACATTTCTATATAAGAAAAAATGATTTCTTGGAAGATTTGAAACTCTTAAGGGACTGCTTACCAAGGAGGTATAAGGGATAAAGACACTGTCCTGGGTCCCATTTACTTATATGTTGCTATATCTGACTGTGAAGTTTTTTCAATCTTTTAAAAATTTAATATTAGCAACCAAGAGATTCTTTTTGATTATTTTTCAACACAGGTAATCTAAAATTTATACAACATAAAAATGCAAGAAAAAGATATTATTATGGAAAAACAAGTATATCTGACATATATTTTTATTTTTCCCAGTTATCCTTATATTCCCATTCTACCAGCTCAGCTACTGGAAGTTCTAAGTTCCCCAACACCTTTCATTATTGGAGTACATTCTATCTTTAAAGCTGATATCCATGAACTTGTAAGTATTTATCATTAAATTGTCGGTTATTGAAGCCAGAGGTCTTTTATATTTCTTTGAGTCCTGTAACATTTCAGCTGGTTACTATTTTCATATCTGTTGCATTCCCAATAAAGACTGACTGGAAGAAAAACATCATTGAAAAAAATCTAAATGTTAATTTGTCTCTATAGCAAGTTTGGGAAGATAAACAAAATTAATTCATTAATATTTTAAAATAAACTTTTTTTGACTTGCGAAGTTTATCTTTCTGTAGTCTTCATTCTGTATATAAGAAAGGAAGATAATATGTTAACTAGTATTCTATTTATATTTTGTTACTAGTGCTTTAATTCATAGTTTGAAATGAGACCTGTGTTAATACTGAATGACTAGTAACTAAAAAGCAAAAAGCATTTGCAGGAGAATGTGGGGTTTTAGTGGGAGACAACTTTAGTGTGAGCCTCACTAAATTATTATATTCTAAATGCCACATGAATAGAAATACCAGAGGAAAAATAATACTCTACATTCAAGCCAGTTCTGAAATAATATGTTTAGCTCTCTGTACTATGCTTTAAGAGGGATTGTGGCAAAATAAAGGGCTTCAGAGTTTAGAAATTACGTCTTTTGAGCCTGTAAGGAAATTTTCTCAGGTAATAACCTGATATTATTTTATAACTAAAGATAAATATTTAAGTGTCTGTTGTAGAAAAGAAGGGTAATAATTCTTTTTTTTTTCCTTTCATATCTCTCAAAGGCAGCAATAGAACAGTGAATATGGAAACAAATTTCTACTCAGTATGAGTTTTCAACCATCGGTATTAGAGCTGCTTAAAGATGGTGAATGGGTTTCCTTAAGTGAGGCGTCTACTCTCACTCACTTTAAGTAGAAGACAATAAATCTATTGCATGACACTTTCCAGGGAGGAACGTGGAGGGTGGATAGGAAGGTGCATGGAAACCGAGAGACTACATTACGGGAGTGCTTAGAGATGAGGGCCTTTCTGCTTGTGCTTGCAAGTTGATGGACTCAGATATCATGCAGCAGAAGCAGAGAAAGGCAAATAATAAGGAAAGAAGAACTCAGGTAGCTCTGTGTGACTTATGCTCCTGTCTCTTGTAGTGCTCACAGGTCCCAGCACTTAATGGCATTCCCTTTACCCTTCCTGAATCTGCAAAGTTACCTTTTTGTGCTTCCTCCCTTCAGTTGTCTCTTTACTACCTGAAGGTGGTGAGGGGGTTTCCCCCTTCCCAGTATTTTTTTACTCTATGAGGTTCATCTCAAAGTGTTTAAAAATAGTTCTGTAATTCAAAAGAAAAAAGAAAAAAATTCTGTATTAAAAGATTAGGTTAAAAAGCTAGGCTTTATGACATTTGTGATCCACAGAGCCTTAAGATTTTGTGTTTCTACTTTTGTCTTAAGTAAGCTCTGTTGGTACTTAACAATATAATTGCAACCTATATTCCTAACCTTATATGTTGATAGCTAGTTCCTATTTTATTTTAATATTACAATAAACCCATGTAAATAAGTGTATTCAATAAGATGTAGTTTGTACTAATTAGATAGCATAGCTATCTGATTTGTAGGTAACTTTTTCCCACTAAATATAAATCATCTCTGGAGGCAGGACAAACCAAGGGGTGCCAAAAGTAAATTTTTATTAAATACATTAGAATGATTTTTAGTCATTATCAACATAAAAACTTCGTCTTGTCTAGGTTCTTTCTTACATTTTTATCTAAGTTATTTTAAAATAGATTTATAAAATATTAAAAAACACTTTCTTAAACACCTAAACAGTACCATTTTGATATATAGTAATTACTTTGCTTAACTGTTGTAATGATTGCAATGTAATTTAGGATGTGACTAAACTTGTATAATAAAGTATCCAAAATGCAATGGCTTAAACAAAATGGAATTTTAATACTGCTGCAGCACTCCAGAGCTACAATGTAGCAGACCAGTTTGTTCCATGAACCTAAGAGACCAAGCTTATTTCCTCTTTGTCTCTCTGCCAGAATCCCCTCCTCATTAGATGAATGTTATCAGTGTTCAAGGTTGGGATGCTGCCCATCCTTGCCTGAGAAGGGGAAAGAGAATATAGGAGAACTTTACCTCCCCTCTATTTTGAAGGCCTGAATCATACACATCATTCTTACATTCCACTGGCAGAAACTTAGTCACAAACCACATTTAATTTTTCAAGGCAAACTGGGAAAGCTGGCAGCTGGGAAGCCATGTAACCAGCATTCTGTTACTGTGGGCAGACAAGAGTTTCTTCTTGTCTCATACCTCTTCTTCTCATTGTGATTTAGTAGAAACCAAACTAATTTTCCTAACATACATTTTTTTAAAATTATAGATTAACTCTTTTATCTCTTTTAGTTAGATGTTATCATAGCAGATTTGGATGGTGGCACTATTAAAATTCCTGAATGTATTCATCTCTCTTCCCTTCCGGAACCACTCCTACATCAGACTCAAGCAGCTCTTTCTTTGGTATGACTTTTTTAATAGTAGTTTTCTCAATTTAAATAAAGTAGTTGCAGTTAGATATCATTTGTAATTATTTAAAAAGGTATATGTTCATAAAACATGAATATATTCTCCTGGTTTTATTTCAATAGAAGTAACATTGGTTTATAATAATATATAGGTTTTGGTTATACTTACATATCACCATATTTGCTATATTTTGCTGGTCACCAAAAGTCGAAGCTGGAAATAACTTAAGTGCCTATCACTGGATTGCTGGATAAAGAAAATGTAATGTATATAAGCAGTAGAATAACTATTATGTATTTAGAATAGGATTCTTTGGATATAACCTAAAGACTATAGTTTGAATCCTAACCAATATTTGTTATGCTTTCATTTAGTGTATTTATTTAGTAGTTACTATGTACTGAATACTGAAATACTTAAAATGTCAGTAAAATAAAGTATTTTTTTTCTTTTTATAACTTATGGATTATGTGCCACATAATGTATGATAAGACATAAGAGCATAGTATTTGTCAAATGAGGACCAAAAAGAAATCACATTTGTTGAACTGTGGGGGAGTTTTGACGCATGAGTACCTGAGCTTCATTTGGTTAGAAAATAATTATAAGTGAATGGCAACATAGTCTTTAATTATGTAATCACCACAGGTGATTTTATAGTCATAAAGTCATGTCTTTATTACTATGTAATAACATTACTATGTAATGTCTTTATTACTATGTAATAATGATTGAATAATTGGTATGTAAGAATGATCTTTTAATGTTACTTCAAAGCATTATTTTGGATCATTGGGTCTGTTTTAAGTATGTTTAGTATTTTAGTGTGTTACCAAAATTTGAGGTTTTGAAAATAATTCTACAAAGACAAAACTTTGCTAAATACTGATGCAATTCCATCTTTGCTCTGTGTAAGTCCTGCATGGGCCTTCCTTTCCCATCTCTAATCTACTTTTCTTCAAAGCCTAACTCAACTGTTACCTTCTTTTTTTAGCTTTCCCTGGGTTGAATTAATTATACTTTATATTTCATACATTATTCTACATATATTTGTACTACCTGTCCTATTGGTTTTTACCGTTCTGGATTGTGAGGTTCATAAATTTATTTCCTTTCTCTTTGGCATTTCAGTTGATTAGTCATTTGATTAATTAGTTTTTGTTATACTAAGAAACATAAAAACCAGTGCTTGTTTAAAAATTCCAGCTTTTTTTAAAAAATGCTGGTTTTTTTTCTTTTTTTTCTTATGGGGCCTCCCTGATCGCACAGGGGTTAAAGTCTCAGCGCCATTAAGCTCTTGCTAGCCACTGCAGCATGAGATGGAGCCCAACCAGGGAGCTGACCTACATGGTGCAGCAGACCTCTCCTGTCTCACCCTCTATTCTTCTCAGCAGCCTATTTTACTAGATCTTCCTGTTCTACTCCCCGCTCTGTCTCTGGTGAATCCTTTGGCCACACCTCTGGCCTGCACTCCACTTCTTGTATGCATAAATAAATAAATACAAAAAAAATTCAACTATGTAGACAAATAGTTCTGTTATAGACATTCCCTTCACAGAGGTAACTACTTTATAGTTATCTTGTATATCCTTTCAAAGTTTATATTTTCAATTATATATATATATGTATATGTATATATATATCAGTGCATGTACATATATGCAAATTTAAGGATTTTTAGTTTTATTTTCAAATAAATGAGACCATATTGTGTGTGTTTTTCTAGAACATTTTTCATTAAATTATTTTTCTTGGACATCTTTTCACAGTACTATATGTACAGAACTGCCTTATCTAAATGCATTGTATTTCGTGGAGAGAATATATCATAATTTATGCACTGATGCTTTTTAATCTATTAATGCCCCCAATAGATTAAATAATAGGTTTTATTGACATTAAGATCTTTCACATAGCAAAACTTCTTTACTTTAGATTCTGCACCCAGATTTGGAAGTAGCAGATCATGCTTTCCCCCCTCCACGAACAGCTTTATCCCACTCAAAAATGCTGGTAAGAAGTTTAATATTTAAAAACCTTTAAAGAGAGCTGTCCTTTCATCTGTATGTTGTTTAAAAAGCTGAGCATAATGAGGGTTATGTGGACAACTTAGTACAAAATGTACTGAGTTAGAATTAAGAGAATTGCCACTGATTGATCTTGTGACCTGCTTAAGGAAGAGCCACAGAACAGCACATTGGCCAGGAGTGGAATAGGTCTAAGACTGTTGCCCTGAGGAATAATGAGTAAGTATAGGACAAAAAATCAATATACAGGTCATACCCTAGACAGCTGTGCCAAACTTCAAATTAAGCAAAGATAAAAAAGGGAAGCTTAAAAAAGTGGAAACAGGTTGTTGACAGAGAATCAGTTTGAAGAGGTAGTAGATAAGAGTAGTCCTATTATAAGCCATAAAAGCGGGAGTATTTATTTTGCCTATTGCATTTCTTAGTAACGAGCTTTGTGGCCAATAGGAACCTCATAGAGTTGACACCTTTGACAGATTACTTAAGCATTCTTTACTAAAGCATTCTTGACCTTTCCTCATCAGTTAAGTAAGGGATTGACTAAAGCTTTAAATTTCCTTACAATTCTAAATTCTGTGATTTTTATATAGCTTAAAAAATAGATTTTTAAACTATAACTTAGTAATTTAAGAATAGAGTTTTATAAATCATATATACTTTAGAAGAATTGTATAAGCTTTTGAATGAGGGTTTTTTCTTGTGTTTGTGACTGTTATCATTTTGATGATTACAAATAAAATGTTTTGATGATGTCAAATCAAATGACTTGACAAATATCCTCTAACATGGTGTAAGTGCAGACTGACTTATTCTGTGATGAAAATTGCATAAACAGAGGCAAGTTTCATTTGGTTTAATATAAGAAACTATTTAATATAATATTTAATATTTAAATATTTAATATTTAATATAAGAAACTATTTAATAGCCTAAACTGTCCAACAGTGGGATAGACTAGGTACCCACTACTCAGGGCTACTACAAATGAGACTTAGTGTATAGGAAGCACAGACAGATTAACTCATCTCTCAGGTTATTTCCAATTTTTTTATTTTGTAATATTTCATTTGTTTTTAAAGAAATTCACTTAAGACATTTCTTATATTTTCAGGATAAAGAAGTGCGTGCCATTTTTCTTAGGTTATTTGCACAACTTTTCCAAGGATATAGATCATGCCTACAGCTTATAAGGATTCATTCTGAACCGGTAATACATTTTCACAAGGTAAGATACAGTACTGTATTGTATGTGTCCAAAATATAGATGCTAATTTAATGAAAAAACTTGGTTGTCTTTTCTTAGCCATGTATTTTTTACCTTGATTTATCAAAAGTGTTTAAAATCTCTGCTTTGTGTGGTTAGATGGTAACTTTAAATAATTCTTTGGAATTGGCATGTTTTTCTGTAGAATATGTTAAACGTAAATCTATTTTTCTTTTAAAATTGAGTGTTTTTCATTTTTCCTTATGTTTTATGGACAAATTCATTTTTATTCATTCTAATACATGTAGTCATTCAAGGTTTCAAAAACCTCCTTTAAAAAAAGATATACTTTATAACATACATCTCAGCAAAATCTTGAAAGACACATCCCTCAAAGCAAAGGAAGTGAAAGACAAGATAAACAGATGGGATTACATCAAAATAAAAAACTTCTGTACAGCAAAAGAGACATTAACCAAAACTAACAGACACCCTACCAACTGGGAAAAGATTTTTGCACACAATACATCTGATAAAGGACTGATAACAAAAATTTACAAGGAACTCACACAACTCAACAAAAACAAAGCCAATAACCCAGTCAAAAAATGGGCAGAAGAGCTCAAAAGGCACTTCTCCAAAGAAGAA
>PVIJ01014870.1:0-38820 GCA_004024925.1 Scalopus aquaticus
CCTTAAATGTAGATGAGGAAGGTAGGAGAGGAAGTCAGAGTGATGCGATGTAATAAAAATTCTACTGGCCATTGCTGACCTTAAGAAATGGACAAAGAAGATCCACGGAATGCAGGCGGGCTCTAGAAGCTGGAAACAACAAGAAAACAATTCTCTCCTATAGCTCCAGAAAGGAGTACAGCCTGCTGGCACTTTGAGTTTAGACCAGCAAGTCCTATTTCAAACTTTTGACCACCAGGCCCGTAATATAGTAACTCAATCTTTTAAATCTTAATCCACAAGTTTATGGCAATTTGTTTCAGCAGCAATAAGAAATTAACACATATTGAAAAAATAGCTGAGCATTCTTTGTTAACATATTTTGCTGCTGTTTTTCCTCACATTTTCCTTTTAGTTCATTTATGCAAATACACTTGATCACGATGATGATTACTCATTACTGAATGATCTTTGTCAAAACATTTCTGTGGGATTTCATAATGCAAGGTCTTACTTCTTGTCAACTACAAGAGATGGCATGTCTTTGTGATTCTTTTTGAAGACTTTTGTAAACTAGAATAACTCCTCGGGGAGTATCTGGCAACTCCCTTCTCTGTTCACACTGCAGCAACAGGTGAGAAGTCTTAGCCCACCAGCCTGTGTCTCTCACCTTATAGACCTGCATTTTTGTTGGTTTTCTAATTTCAGCATCTGGTCTATCTCCATTTGAGTCTCTCCTCAATGCCATTCCATTCCCTTCTGTCAGCTCTAGTACGGACTCAATTACTTTTGACAGCATTTACCTATATGATGGAGTCTATAGTCATTTGCTAAGAATGAAGTTTGCATATTTTACTCTTCTTTTATTTTCAGAATATGGGAGAAATTGAGTTTTGTAGATACATAATCTGAATTTTTAATAAAAGCCTGATTGACATCAAGAAATCTTTGTGTCATAGATTCTAGAAGCATCTAGAAATTTTGCTTCATTGAAGGGAGAGACAAGGCAAGTGTCTAGCATCTTATGTCATCCTAGACTCACACTAGTGGCTCCATAGTGTACTAAATGGAAGAACTGGGTGTTTTTCTAGGTCTTTTGCTAAGAAAAATCCCAAAATATATTATTTTAGGATGAATCAACAAAGAACCAACTTCTTTGTTGAAGAACCAACAAAGATGTCCAGTTGGATGGTTTAGCCTCAGTCATTAGCCAGGTGAAGCTGTTCTTAGGATCCTTGGAGAAAAAAAAAGTTAGACTCTTCAGGGCTTGAAAACTATCACCACTCAGTGGACTGAAAAATAAGGAGGGAAAAGTTGTCTCTAAAGGCACATGAGGATACCTGATCAAAAAGAACAGGCCTATATCTGCCCAACACAAGGATGAGAAATAGTATTTATTTATAATAACATGAACTGATAATAACATGAACAACTGATAAAAATTTCTTTGGTTATTTCTTTAAGCATTTCTTAAACATCTATGTTGTGCCAGTGACTGTGTTATCAGACTTACCAAAATTGTGAGAGCTAGTGTCAAATTCAATTAGACAAATACTCATGTGATATTAACAAGGTTAGGGCCTCCCTAGTGGTGCAGCAGTTGGGCGCTGCGCTGTGGAGCTGTCAGCAGCAGTGACGCGAGTTCGACACCCGGCTGGGGAGATTTCCACATGGCGCAGCAGACCTCTCCTGCCTCTCCCGCTGCTCCCCTCAGCAGTGTATTTCCATCCATCTGCCTGTTCTGCTCCCCACTCTGTCTCTGGTGAACCCTCTCGTCGCCCCATGCCTCTGGCCTGTACCCCAGCTTGTATGCATAAATAAATAAATCTTTTAAAAAATATATATTAACAAGATTATATGTCTTATGAGAAATGGTGGGGTTTTTCCTACTTTTGATCTAAATATCACTGGAAGAATACTTAATATTGGCATCGTTTCTCTGCAAAGAATTATATGTGCTGAATTCTCCCTAAACTTGCCTACTATTCATATATCATGTAATGGGTTGAATCCTCCCTGCCCCCCAAGTTAATATATTACAGTCCTAACATCTGGTACCTCATTGTATGACTGTACTTGGAGATAGAAAATTAAGTTACTACTAGATCATTTTTTAGGGTGGGCCCTAATCAATGGGAGTGGTGTCCTTATGAAAAAGAAGAGGGGATTAGAGCGCAGACACACAGAGGGGCGATCATGTGAAGACAGGGGGGGAATACAGCCATCTACGAGCCAAGGAAAGAGCCCTTGGGAGAAACCAGCCCTGCTGACACCGTGATCTTGAACTTCCAGCCTCCAGAACTGCCAGACAATCAATTTCTGATGTTGAAGCCCTCCAGTCTATGGTATTTTGTTGTGGCAGCGCTAACAGACTAATACAGGCTGGTGATTTGACTGAAGAAGCATGTCCCATCAAGCTTCTCATTGATAAATTTTATCTAGCCTTATCCTTAGAAAATCTTGTTCCTCTCACATCAATCTCCCATTCTCATGCCTCTCTTTGCCCTTCTTGTAATAAGCTTTCAGGAAATAATAAATATCTTAAAAACTAAGACTGATATGAGTAGACAACTTTGACAAGTTTATGTCAAGATTCTGACAGAGTCATATGTTTTAGGTGGATATTCCCAAGTTCTAACTTGTGTTTCTAGCGATCCTCTGACCTAATCGTATATCCCTCTCCCCCCATCCTCCAACACTATAATTTACAGATGAAAAGGTCAGCTGGGACAATGAGCCTTTTAGCCCAATACAATCAATGATAGTGTCCTCTCTGAGTTTATTTTCAACTCAAAGAGGAACAATTATATGAAATTCTCAACTAAGATGGAAAAAAGCAAATATAGTGATTTTGCATGCATTTGGAGGATAGTGATGCATTCCTCACAGGTGTATAGGAGAAAATTAGCACTTCCATTAATATTAGTTAATGTGATTCATATTTATCGAGCTCCTTCTCCATGCCTGGCACAGTGCTTGGTGCTGCAAATATAATAAGGAACCTGGTGTCTGGTTCAGTGGAGCTCAGGGTCTCATGAGAGAACCAGACACCAATGAAACAAAAGCAGACGCCTCACTGGCTGTGATAGGCATACTGAAGGAGAAGAAGCAGAACTCTGAGTGAGGGCAGCAGGGGCGCCAGATGCATTGAGCAGCCTCTGAGAGTGCGGGCTGAGAAAGGCATCCCATGGAGAACCTGACCCCCCCCACCCCCCACCCCCCCAGCCCCCGCCACCCTGGGCTTGGCGCTGACCGGGCTCCCAGAATGTGGAAAAGGAGAGGGGATCTAAGAGGAACTGAGACTAGGACCCGGGTGGAGTTTAGCCAGTCTGGGCTCTGGAGGCTGCTATAAATACTCCTAACTTGATATTTAAAGCAACAGGGGAGATTTTGAGTGTTTTCTTAAGTGAAAAAAACAGCTTTATTGAGGTACAATTTGTCCTTTCAAAGTATATGCATTCAGTGGTTTTAAGTCTAGTCATAGATGCATGCAGCCATCACCACAGTCAATTCTAGAACATTTGCCTCATCAAGAAGAGTCCTGAATCCTCTTGTCATCACCTTCACCATCCCTTTCCCTCGCCCAGCCCCTGGCACCCACTAATCTATTTTCTGCTTCTGTGGACTTGCCTTCTCTGGACATATCACGTTAATGAAACTATAGTTTAGTGTGGTAGAAATTACCCTTTACCTTAGTATTTCTCTTATTACCTTAATCTTTCGTGACTGGTTTCTTTCAGTTAGCATACCATTCTCAAATTTCATCCATGTTGCAGCATGTATCATTACTTCATTATTTTTTAAGGATAAATAATATTCCATTAAATGGATATACCTCATTTTGCTTATCTACTCATCTATCAATGGGCACTTGGGCTATTTCCACCTTTGGTTACTACAAATAATGCTACTATGAACATACAAGCTTTTGCATGGATATGTTTTATTTGTCATGGTTACCTAGCAGTAGGTAACCCAGTAGGATCCCAGTAGGATTACTGGGGCACATGCTAACTCTGTGTTTAATCATTTAAAAAACCACCAGACTGGTTTCCAAAATGGCCTCACCAGCAGTATATGAGGGTTTTAATTTCTCCACATCCTCACTGACACTTGTTATTGTCTAATTCTCAATTCTACCTGTTCTGTGGGGCATAACGAGCTTTCTCATTGTCTTTGCGTGGTTTTAATCACCCTGGGGGATGCCAGGGCTGTTGGCTGAGAGCTGTAGTTCTCAACCTTGAACTCTCAACAGCAACAGCAGGAAGACTGTTATAACACACAAAACTGGACCCCAGCTGACTGCCCGAGCCAATGAGTCTGAGGAGAACAAGAATGTGCATTTCTAGTGAGTTCTCAGGTGATGCTGGCAATGCTGATTCAGAGCCCAGGCTGTACAAAACCATACATTTACAACCACTGCACTAAACAAATAAGAAAGAAGTAAGATTGGATTGAGTTGAGAAGTGAGGAACTGGAGGATTATTTCTAATTTGAAAAGAAGAAAGGCAGAAGGACAGTCTAGGAAAGAAGAGGAGAGAAAACCAGGACACCAACATACACAGTAAATGTAATTCTCGAATATTCTCAAAATTGATATTTTTCTCTCCTTCCTAAAGGTGCCTTCAAGTGTGCCTTCCTCACCTACCAGCAGGTAGCCTAAAAGACACACCTGACAAAAGTGAGTACCCACCCCTAGGGGATTGCTTCTGTTGGAAGCTTCCAAGAGAATCTTCATTTTCCTCTTTCTGTTTTCCATAAATTGTAAGTATCCTTTTGTATTCGATTTATCACGTAATTACTTGTTTTCATGACTGTGTCTATCTTCAAAGCCTGGAGGGCTGGGTCAATGCTTTCTTCATATTTTTCCACCAAGCATTTGGCAAACCTTAGTGTTTTGTCAGGAGTCCAAGTCTTTGACTTTCATTAATTAATTGGGTAAAATTTTTCCCACATCCTTGACAACAAACATGTACTTTCTAAAGAGTTCCTTAGCTCTGGTGATATGGAAGAGTAATTTCTGAATGAACAGATCTTGGCTGTCGTCCTCACAGCTAACTCCAGCTCATCCTCAGAACAAGTGGTGTCCTACTTTTTTAAATTTATTTTTATTGAAGTGAAACTCATATAACATAAAATTAGCCATTTTCAAGTAAACAATCCACAATGTTGTGTAACCACCATCTCTAGCTAGCTCTTTTTTATCACCTTAAAAGGAAACCTGTACCCATGAAGCTGTCTCCCGCTACCCCCTCATCCCCCAGCCTCTGATTTACCTTCAGTCTCCATGGAGTCATAATACGGCTTTTGTGTCTCGCTTCTTTCACTTAGCATCATGTTTCCAAGCATGACATTGTCCCACGTATCAGCATTTCTTTTCATGGCTAAGTAGTACTTTGTTATGGCTATCGCTTTATTTGGTTTATCCATCCATCCATTGGTGAACACTTGAGTTGCTTCTTCCTTTTGGCGCTTGTGAATAGCACTGTTATGAGTGTGCTGTGTGATGACTTACACTGGAACAAACACTGATCTTCGCTATCCCCCAGATGGCTCCCTCTCCCCTCTGCTTCTTAAATGTCTGCCACAGCTGTGAAGGGTAGCCCCTGCCTCACTCTCGCTTCTTTCCTCCCCTTCCTTCTGCCTGCGCAAATTCTGGCCATAGTTACCACCAATTCCTTACCAAGGCTAAGCAAAATATGAGGTTGCAGTGGCCCTACCAGTCTTAGGGAAGTTTCTAGATCTTTTTCTATGCATTCCAATTTATAAACATAAACTGAAGAACTCACCGAGTTTGTGTGTGAGCGAGAGTAACAAGTGAAATTATTCTGTACCTCTCATTGGGTAATTTGCCTTTTATTTTCTTAATTCAATGTTTTGTTGTTCTCTCACGTCAGTGTATACAGATGTACCTAATTATTTAAGGTTGCTGCAAATTAGTCTGTGGCATTGGTCACCACTGCTTAATTAATTGCTCTCCTGTTGATGGACATTTAGATTTCCATTTTTCTGTGCATCAGGTAATTTTGCAGTGAACACCATTTTAATGTTTCCTCAGTAAAACCATCATATTTCTCCTGGCTTGATACTAAAGAGAAGCCTGCGTCACTGGCGATGTGCATTTTTACATTGAATAGAAACTACCAATGCCTCCTAAAATATTTATTCCAATAAGCCCCAGGAACAACTTTTTCCCTCCACTTTTGCCAAAACTCTGCATTATCCAACTTGACATTGTTGCAAAATTGGTGATGGGAAAGTGTTTCATTCTTGCTTTCACTTGCATTTCCATGATTACCAGTCTCTTAATTGTTTTTAGATTGGACTAAAGCTGTGGTTCTCAACTAGGGGCGATTTTTGCTCCCCAAGGAGCAATTTGGCAATGTCTGAAGACATCTGGGGTTGACACTCGGGGTGAGCAGTAGTTCTGGCATCTAGTGGGTAGAAATCAGCGATGCTGCTTAACACCCTGCAGGGCGCGCCTGGGACAGGCTGCACAACAGGAAAGTCATTTGAGCCTAAGCGGAGAAGCCCTGGGCAAGAGAAATGAGTTTTATAAAGCCTGTCATTGTAACTGTACCGTGGCAGCGCGAGATAGTGCCCCCAAATAATTCATGAGGTTTTTATAGGAAATGATGATAATGAGACATTTTCAGCAAAACCTCATCTCTTCAGATGAGTATTGCCCTCTAGAAAGAAGTACACAAGCCACACCAGTGGTAAGGACATCCTGTCCATGGCAATTAGCAATTTGAGTGTCTACCTGTAATTTTTCATCTCCGGCCTCAAGTGACAGGACCCAGAGCAGGGGATTTCACAGCTCACAATCCCTCACTGACTCAATACGCTCTTTTGTTAGCCCAATTCTCTGTGCCAGGCAGCATCCTATCTGAACAATTCCAAGCATCCCTTCACTTTAAAGGCCTTTCCTTTATTTCCCAGGCAGGTATTCAAAAATGCCAATTAAATGATTCAATGTTTTCTGCTATATGACGAAAACTTATTGCCCTCAAGTTTCCCAAGTAAGAATTAACTGTTTAGGAAATAAATATTTATGCATATTATTCCTGACCTCTGCCTCTCTACAAATTGTGAAGAATTCTGCACCAACTTGACAAAAATGAACCGTAAAAACAAATTTCATTGCATAAAATCCCTAGGATTAGCATCAATGGGCAGGAATGTGGAAAGTGCCCATCTCCCTTAGTTTTCTTTAATAGAATTTCACAAATAATCAAAAGAACAAACATTAGGGAAAGAGCAATAATGAGTGAAAGTATTTGCTCCTTCATAAGCTTTGTTAATAATTTTCATACATATGCCAAAACTCATCTTACAGTGATGGTCTAATAAAATAAAACAGTCTACAGGAATTTAATATGGTTTCAGACTTCTGCTCCCTGTTGATTCATGAGTGAACGTTAATAAAGGGGTGAAGGTGCGGGAGGAGGGGCTTCCCCAGCTGTGGGAGGTTGCCTGGCTCCCCATGCAGCTGGCCGGCACAGTCAAGGTTGTGATCAGCAGTGACACTGAGCCCCGGGGTTCTCACCCTCCGAGTTAATTCAAGACAGTCCCTGCTACTTCTGGAAATGGTGGGGATGAAGCTAGAACATGCTAAAAGCAGCCTCCCAACGTTTGGCCTCACGTGAGGATAAGTCTGCAGTCACTAAATTCTGAACAAGTAATGAGGAATCTTTCTGAACTCTTAACGCTTCTACATTGTTGCTGCAACAGTGAAGTCTGCTGAATGAGAATGAGTTACCAGCGTGGAGTCTCCTCTCCTTTGCGGTGGTGGTGACATCCATAACCTCGCCGTGGCTTCCTCGTGGACGGTGTATTTCCCCACTACTGGACATTGGCGACCTGATTTCACACTTCAGTCAACAGGATGTTAGCAAGCAAGATACAAAGATTTAACATGGTCTCATCCAGCGGGCTTGCTCCCTGTGCTTAGGCATCACCATGAGAAGAGCAGCCTCGGGAGCCCCACTGACCCGGAAGAAACAGAGACTCAGAGGGCAGACGCGCGCGAAACTGATGCCCGGAGCGCCATGGTACCAAACCCCGCCTATCGGCCAAATCCCAGCCGCACAGGCCAGAAACGAGTGCCGCTTTTGTATGCCAGTGAGCTTGGGGCTGATTTGTTCCATCACTGTGGCAACAGCTACTGACACACTCGTATTATATTGTCAGATGAGGGGCGCACAGATGAAGCAAGTTTAATGAAAGAAGATCTGTGTCTAAGGAGCCCAATGTGGAGTTAGGGAGCAAACTGGTGAGGAGATAAAACACTGAGACAGGTGCTATTACAAATGTGCAAGGACCTCAAGACAGGGCAGGGTGTTCTGCCCTCTCCCTCCCCCCCACCCCAGGAGGTCAGAGAATCCTTCCCAGGGAAGGCCACCGAGAGATTCACCAGGCTGCTCAGAGAAAGGGTTGGCTGCATGTTCAGTCTGGCTAGGGCATGAGCTGTTAGGGGAAGGAATGCCGAGGAATGGACCAGAATGTGGCGCTTACACAGTCGTGCACCCCATTACAACCAGAGCATCAACAGTTGTAAAATTCTGTGGAAAAATCCGATGTCAAAACCTGAAAATGGTTGAAGAAAGACTTTGAAATGAGGTGGGATGGGGAGCGGGGGAATCAGTATGAAATCAGAAGACTAATAAATGAAATTGCAACCTTAGAAAATGCCAGAACCTTGATATTTAGCTGTGCCTGATAGAGCACCAGCATCATGGAAGCAGATAATATCATCTGAACTGACAGGATCTGAAAGTCAACATAGAAATGGAAAAAAGCACCAGAGAGTGAAATGCTTGTGAGTGAGCAGAGATCTCCCAGGCAGACAAAAAAAAAAAAAAATGGAAAGAAAAAAGGTCAGTTGCCCGAAATGTACAATAAATTTCTGCACTGTGGGCACCGTGTCTCCTGTTCACCCTGTCTCACACACAATGGCAGTAGATTCCGACAAGCTCCCCTATTGAAAGGCAAGACTGTATGTCTGGGCTCGGCTGCCTAAGAAAAATGGCTTGCATTTTGCTGTGTCCAGAGATCAATGCCTAGAAAGGTGGCCACTGCAAAGAGCCTGGATACAGACAACTGAAGGCTATAAACGTCACGAGCCTGGCACGCAGTATAAATGCAGGCAATGGGCTGAAGTTAAGACGATAAGGCCTGGTGGAGACTGGGGCTAACTTCCCAGTCTAACCCTCCTGTAGGGTACCCAATTAAGTTGTGTCTTCTGACTGTTTTGGGAGAGGTCAGAAATCAAGATTTTAATGGGAAATCACCCAATGCGTAAAACTTGTTTACTAAATCAATTTAAAAACAAAGCACTGTGTGTGTCAAATAAAATACCTAGCTAGATTAAATCCTAATGGCTGACTAGCAGTTGGAACCTTTGATTTAAATTCCAAAGTAAGTGCAAGTGATTACCACTGAGATAAAATTTCAAAAAGAGTCAGATTTCACCTGGAAACCAAAAGCCTCTTTTGCTTTAAGGATCAGACCTGGACAGGCTTTCTAAAATCATGACGAAAGACACACCAAAGGCTAGAGCAGAAAAAAAATTACTGGTTCAAAGTCTTTGTGAAGCCCGTAGGGTAGGTCCTGAGAATAAAATACAGACTTTGTGGCCATATTTCCCTCCAAATTTGACTTCATGACATTTGGAGATCTGTTGGCTTTTGGTTTGGATTTTGTGAAATATCATATAAAGGAATAAAAATGAAATTGCATTTAACGATATATTTTCCTAGGGTTCCTGATGTATTCTGATCCATAAGACCCTTTCACAAGAATATGTAATCTTCACAATTTTTTTCTGGGTGGATCTGGCAGAATTCAGCCAGAGAAGCAGAGAGACACTGAGTATTATGGGATAGGGTTTTCTTTTCCATTTTGGACCTTACACACACGTAGAGTGAGCTGGAGAAATGAAGGGTTGTAAGCGGAGCTGGGAGGTGATGGAAACGTCAGTTGGCTTCTTCCTGAAGCCCAGAGCAGGTGGGCAAGTTGGATCCTTCAGGACAGCTGGAGAGGTCAAGCACAAGGCCAGTGGGATATGGCTGGGACATCCAGGGAAGGGAACTGTGGGAATGTGTTCCCCAGTGTGGCTGCTGTTCCTCTGCACCCACAGCCAAGGATCTGCAGGAGTCTGGGTTGGGGGTCTGTGGCATGGAGCCCAAAGGATGTGCATACGCCAGACAGAGACGAGGAGGTGAGGGTGCTGGACACGGAGGGAGCACCCGGAGCCTGTCCATTCCTACCCTGACCTTGATGTTCCTTTGGGAACTGTAGTTACTGCCCTTCTGTCTCTCAAATCTTCCATTAATGCCTCTTTCTGCCAGCTCTAACCAGAACTCTATGGGGTAGGGGCTCCTGGGAAATGTAGCTCTCATTCTCAGCCAGGATGATCAGGTAATTCTGTGCACATGGGATCTGAAAAAGGAGGGATTTTAAGTTTAAATACTTCATTTTAGGCCAATATAATTTTTGAACCATATTTAATGCAGTGTTTTATATAAACACATTTGTTCATGAAATATAGAGGAAAATAGTGGAGTTTCCCAATAATGTCTACATAAAAACTTGATTTGTTTATAAACAATTAAAAAATGATATTGAAACAAATTGAGTCATGTATCTATTGTATCCTAAAAAAGGACAAAAATTGACTTGATGTTTGAAATTCTTGAATCTTAAATTTCAAAACAATTTTTTTTAATGTTTTGTGTTTTATTTAAGTGAAAAGAGAAATGGTATCAGGTGCTAACTGTTAGCGTTTCTTCACAAATAGCACCTGGCTGAGACAGGTGGACTAAAGACTATATTCCCCAAAGAAGGGAGTGAAGTGAGGTGGCAGCATTGCTGCCCTCGCTCTCTTTGTAACGCCAGTTTTTAAAATATAAAGGAATCTCAATGTGCCATTTTTTATACAATGATGGTAAATTATGGCTCTAGTAAAGCCCTGCTGAGACCATCTAGAGACAAATTTAAGATTCCTTATTTCTTATTATTCTCCTATTTTACTCGTATTTAAAATGCAGAGCCCCATATGCTTCTCATCTTTGAACAATGGTCCATTCTGTGCAGGCATTACGCAGTGGCTAAGGATGATGACCATTTAAAATTGCACATTTAAAACTTTTTAAGTCAAGTCAGCCCTCATAGCCCAGTCAGTCCATGCAGGAGAAAACCAGGGAGGAGAGATGGCCACAGCATGTGAGCCCTGCAAGCCAGGAGGTGGACTCCCTCACCTTGAACCTGAGAAGCCAGTTTCTCTGCCCTGAATGGAGCAGAAGGGGAGCTGACATAGGCAGACACCAGAGGGAGCAAGGGATAATGTGATCCTGGAAAGAATGGACTCTGGCCCTGCAGGCACGGAATCGCCAACCAGGCTGGGTTGACCAGTGAAGGTTTCTCCCAGTCAAGACAATCGTGAAAGCAAAGGGAGCTATCTTCAAATATGTAGCAAAGCAACAAGGAACAAGAAGAATCAGGAAAACACAAATAAGAGAACAAAAATAGGGCCTCCCTGGTGGCGCAGCGGGCGATGCGAGTTTGACACCCAGCTGGGGAGATTCCCACATGATGTGGCAGACCTCTCCTGCTTTGTCCGCTGCTCCCCTCAGCAGTGTATTTCTGATCTGCCTGTTCTGCTCCCCGCTCTGTCTCTGGTGAGCCCTCTCTCCGCCCCAGCCTCTGGCCTGTACCCCAGCTTGTATGTATAAATAAATAAATCTTAAAAAAAAAAAAGAACAAAAATAGATCTCCAGTATCTGACTATGAAAGTCCATGACCATGATACAGCCCATCACGTAAAATGGCACCCGTTAAACGGGGAGGATGGGTTTGAGGGGCTTTCCTGGGTCACTGGGGAAGCTTTTCATGCAGGAATAAATAGCTCAAATCAAACTGGTTTCCTACAAAGGGGCATTTGTTGACTTGTGTAATAAGAACTTCAGTGGTAGACCCTGGTGATTTTGGGCCAGGGTTCTGTGATGTCTTCAAGGCCCGCCTCTCTTCTGCCATGTTGTCTCCCTTGCTGGTTAAAAGTGTCTTTGCAAATGACAAGAAATACAATCAACGGTGCTGAATATCTCAGAAAGGGCCATAAAAGGCAATTCTGGCAAAGAAAAAAATAAGAAAAAGTGCGGGGACTTCCCTTTCCTGAACTACATGAATTGGATGCCTGCTCTGGAGACATACATCCCAGAAGGATTAAATGATAGAAGCAGAGGTAGGCACAATGGGAATCTCAAATAGAACAGAGACTTGCTTTATATGAAACTGTTGGGGTAAAAAAGGAAAAGAAATAATATTAATGTGCAAAAATGACAATATATAAAACAACTAATTAGACTGTATAACAGCAGAAATAACTCCCCGCAAAAGCAACAAAAAGATGAAATATCTAAGAATAAAATATGCAAGGTCATTATGAAGAAAACTTTAATATGCTCCCGAGGGCACAAAATAAGCCTAGAATAAATGGGAAATATACCACATACTTGCATCAGAAGAATCAATGTAATAAGATGCCCATACTTCCAAAATTAGTGTATAAATCTAATGTGACCTCAAGAACAATGCAAATAGAGGGTCTGATTTGCACAGCTGCTGTTAAATTGTGTGGGAAAATCAGTAAAAGCAGATAGGAACTTCTGAAAAAGAAGTAGCAAGTAGGCAAATTCCCAAATCTGGAATCTATAAGTCATACTTTAAACCTGTAATCACTAAGAAGGCAGCATACTAACACACCATTAGGTATAAAAAATAATCGATTAGAATAAAACGTCAAAAAGCAGACTCAAATACTTATGAGAATTTAATTTGTGATTAAGTTGGCATCTCAAATTGGCGATGAAATGATCCCACCATTGAATCAATAGTGTTCAATCAACAACTGAGTACCCATCCTCACATCCAGAAAAAATAAGTTATAGCAAAGATTTAAATAATTTTCAAAAGAAAAGTACCAAAGTTTCAAAAATCTTAGAACTGGGGAGCTATATAGCTATCATATAAAATCAAACTGTAAGAGGACAACAAGTAGATTTGATAGCATCGTCAGCATCATCAAACTTCTGTAAGAAAATCCATCCTAAACAAAGTCATGAAACCAAATGAGAAATTTAGAAGAACATTTGTTACTCATATGACAAAGGTGTAAATTCCCTCATTCAATACATTTTAACAAATGTAATAGAAGTTCATTTATTTATAAATTCCATTTATAAATTTCATAGCACAAATTAAAAACAAAAAATGTAAGAGGACAGAGGTTATGAAGAGACAGTTTAAAGAAGAAAGTTAACGAAAAGCAACCAGTGGCCATTTCCACCATTTTGCATGGAAATCTTCTTAGCCAGATCCAGGCGTTCATTACAAGCATTTCCTAGTTTCCAAGTTAACACAGGCGAGCACTTTGCTAATCTTTTGACCTCACACCACCAAAGACCCCTTCTAGCCCCAGTGACAGCCACCCACTCTGCTCACCATCTGGCCCCCAAACCAACACCACATATTTTGAGCTGGTGCTATGGCAGTGGCCTGTTGCCAGAAACCCAGTTCCATTCCAGGAACACAGCTGTGGAAACCCCTCCCCCCAAACTTCATACCATCTATAGGAACTAGAACTTTTGACATTGATGTAGGAATTAAACTGATTTTGAAAGCAGATAGTGACATAAAACATCAACCATTTCATTATTATAGGTCAGGGGCCCACACGGTCAGGAAAGGGGCCTCTCTGCTCTGGGGTGTCGTGGCCTCATCAGGAAGACTAATTTGCCCACTGGGGGCTGTGGTGACCTGAAGGCCGGGCTGAGCTGGGACAGACCATCCAGCACAGAGTGTGGGTCCCTACAGGATCCTCTAACAGCATGGCAGCTGGGCCTGTGGGCGGGCTCTGTGGGACAAGCATTCCAGTAGCACTCACGTGTGTGTGGCTTCTGTGAACTGGACTCAGAAGGCACGTAGCATCAGTCCCACCAGACTTTATTGGCCAAAGCAGTCATAAACCTATCCAAATCTGAGGGATAAGGACACAGGTCTCCCCTCATGACAAGAAGGGTGGCTAAGAAGGGGAAATGCAGGCCTCAGGTCCAGCATTCTTATCAATCAGTCAATATGTAATCTTATTTTCTGTGTTTCTGTTGAAAGATAACTTGTCTAGTATCTATTGTTGCTTCCTGAACATTCGATCGTGACCAACAGTGCTCGTGGCTGTATAGCATTTATCTACACACCTGCTGTCTGCAAAGCACGTCACAGCCTCCTTCACTCAGGAGCCCTGCCCATCAGCACTTCAGCACCATGCTTGAGGCCTTTTCAGTGACATAGTCACCATTGAGAAGCATGAAGTCTGGAGAACATAGCACTGAACAGACTGCAGAAAGGACACACCTTTGGAGTCTGAGCTGCAATGAGCAGGCAGAGCGTCACTTTGAGCTCAGTGGGGACCGGGTAGGTTGGGAGACCCCAATTTTTCACTGCTCTGTGCATTTTGAAATTGGTCATAGAAACATTGTGAGTATTGACCTGGGGCCTACAAGTAAATTTTAGCAAGTAGGTAAATTCCCAAAGATGGAATCTATAAATAGTGAGGGTTGATTGAATAGCGAACACGACATAGGACAGTACTGTGCGAGGCATGGGTTTGTGCATCAATGCACGTGTGTACACATGCACCTAGTTGGCTGTCTGTACATAAAAAATATTCTGGAAATATATACATATATATGGTAGCAGATAAGATCAGTTGCCTCTTGAGAGAAAACCTCAGTAGCATTAGATAGGAGTAAAAGGAAGATTTTCATTAGGTATTGTTTGATATCCTCAGAATTTTGAACTATGTCAATCAGTATATATTAGCTATTCCACAGTTATTAATTAATCAGCTTCAAAAGGGAAAACATTATCATTCTAGAATATATTTTAAGGTTTTATATTTTAAAGATTTTTAAACAATTGTACATAAATGTATGGGATGGAAAACATCCTGGCTAAATAGATGAGAATTCGTGAACTTTCCTGAAACATACATCGCTGAGTAAACAACATTAGTAATGGCTCTAGCAGGCAGCAGTGTTAGATGTGTTGTCAGGGAAACTCTTTTCACATTACCCACATGTGTAAGGGCCAGTTTCTGTTATGGAAGGATTTTGTCTGGGCCCTAGCCTTGCTTTTGCAGCATGGTGCTAATGAGGCCAGTGTCACGAGGTCAATATTTGGGGGGACTCACAGGAGTACTGCTCACCCCTTCTAGCCATCTTTTAAATCCCAGCGAGTGATCCAAAAGGTTGCCTGTTAAGAGGGCAGATGTCTCGGTGTAAATCGCTGATCATTACTGGCGAAAGAACAGAGGCGCCGAGTCCCACTGCTGGGGGGTCAGCAGAGTCACGGTTTTTAATGGGCTGCGCATAGTGTCGCGACGCTGCCACTGTCTCCCATCCTCGTGCTGAGGCCTGCGGAGAAACCTGAGCAAACCCCACTGAGATCCGGTCATCTCACATGCTTCCTTCAGCTCCAGCCCCCTAAATACTCTCAGCACTTAACACAGAAAGAAACTTTGGAAGGAATTTGAGATAATGACTCAGTTGACACAAAATAGGCCCACCAAGTGCTAACAAAGCTAGGTTCGTGGTGAGAAAATTCTCTCCTGTAATCTCTCTCTGTTTCCCCCGCTTATGTGCCGTAACTAAGCCCTATCCTTGGGTGAAGCATCCCAGAATAAGGTAGTTCAGGAACACAGGACCATTGCTTCCAAGCTTTCACTGCAAGTCTCCCCAAAAAGGAAGAGAATTAGCCCTTCCCACGATTCTCCATTCATCAAGACAACCATCAAGAAAACTAGTGCGCACAGCTCTGTCTTAGTATGGGCCATCCCTACAGCAAACCTTCAGGCAAAGGTTGGATGTAAGTATTTTCTTTGAAAGCACAGTGAGGAAATGGACAAGGGAGGCCAGGAAGGGCAGAGAAGGAATGAAGGGCGTTTGAATGTGAAAGCTGATTCACGAGGAGCCTCAGAAACAGTGGCAGAGCATTCAGAGACCCTTTCTGTACTGGGGGTGGGCGGGGATCTCGCCTGGCCACAGATTTCATGGTACTTGTCGCCCGACTCACACACAGGCCGAGGACGCGCTCGTGGTCAAGGATGGGCCTGGGCAGAGAGACACGGGCAGATGCTGTGTGTATGTGACCTCCCCGCAAGGATCTCCGAGAGGGGTCATGGGGTGGGGGTGGGCACCAACTGCCATAGCCCCTGTTTTACAGATGAAAACAGGGAGCAAGATGCCCGAGGTTACCCAACAGCAACTGGGAGAGGTGGTGTAGTAGCCATAGTTCGCTTTGTAGCAAATTAACCCCCAAACCTAGCATGTTTGAGCAGCGAGTGTTTATGACCCCGCACTGCTTCTCAGGATCAGGAGTCTGGGAGCAGCTCAGCTGGGTGCTTGTGACTCGGGGTCTCTCATGGTCACAGCTGTGTGGTCGGCTAGGGCTGAAGTCATCTCACGGTGTGACAGGGCTGAAAGATGGGTTTCCAGACTCCCCGCACATGGGGGTCCCCCTTAGCTGCCTCTTCAAGGGGCTGCTCAGTGTGGGGTCACCAGCCTCCCCAGAGTGGGTCATGTAAGAGAAGTGACCCAAGATGGAAGAGGAGCATCCTGCACAACTGAGTCGCGCAGGCGCCGTCCCTTCTGCTGTAACCTGCAGGCCACACCGACCGCCGTACGGCCTGTGGGCGGGGCAACCTCTGCCTGCTGGAGACAGAATCAGAACTCCAGTTTTTCTGACCTCAGTGACCATGTTCTTTTGGTTATTCGTGATCAGTATTCTCATTTTGCAGGTGAGATAAGTTCTTTGAATTTCTAAATTCAAATCTCTGTGCTGGGAAGAGGGAGGTCCTCAGAGTATAAGTAACAACATTCAGGAACTAAGAGAAGAAGAAAATGGTAAATTCTTCCCAACATCAACTGAAAATGTGGGTGACCTCATTTACACCTCAGGATAGTGACTTGCCGACAACCACCCAGCGTGTATTGCTTGAGTGCAAAATCTGTGACTTTCCATTGTGCGTCAAGCAGAGAATCCCTTGAATAGATGAATGGGTAGTTTCCATGGCTAACTGGTCTGGTCCCTAGTTCCCACTGCTCAGACTATAACACATAGTCACCAAAGGACAGACTGTTTTAAATCTGGGAGGTGTGGACGCCACACCAACTTCAATATCGTTTCAACAGCAGACCGTTAAGTATCCATATTGAGTGATATTAAATGTGAGTTTTCTTCCCTTTCTATATATTTTTAAGCATGCTGTAATTTTTCTATTGTTTAAGCTGACTGCTCTTAGCAGGAACTGGCTCCATCCTGGGTAAAGCATCAATACTAATCCAGTAGTAGGCCATTAAGCATCCATAATACACATTTAGATGTGTATTTTCTTCCCACTTAATCTATTTTATTTAAGTATTCTCCACTTTACATGCTATCAAATTTTTCTGTGCTAATTCTACTTTCCCAAGAGTCTTAGTAAAAATGCTATATAAACAAAAAATCCAGTGACTATGTAAAGAACGAACAAATTAATTCATCTACTTTCTCAACCAAGATGCCTGAGGGTGAATACAAAATATTCCAGGGAGAGAACCCTTATAAAGGGACATTATCTCAGTGCAATCCATGGTTTTCTATCCTTCTCTCAGATATAGTGATAGATGTGGTGTATCTATTTTCACACCACTATTGGATATGTTCTCGGTAGAAATTCGGTCAGCCCTATGGCACGGTGGCTAAGAGGAAGGGTCTGGGATCTGTCTTTGTTCTCTGGGTGTTCCAGTTCCAGCTCATGAAAACCTCTGTCTGGACCTTTCCAAGTCCATTTTCTCTGACTCATCAGCAAGGAATTTCTCTTTGGAAATGCAGAATGAAATTACTGGTGTCTACTTAGCTTTCCCTTGAGAAATGGATGGTGGGGTCTCTCCACCCACACCCAAAAGCAGGGTGGGCACCCTGCTTTTGCCCAGCATCTGGGCTGGCATGGTCCTGCATGTTTAGTAAGACTGTGCTTACAGCTGCAGTCCCTGCCCTGCATCCGAGCCATGACCTCATACCACAAACCTTATGTCTCCCAAAGAGTGTTCGGAAGGGAAAAAGCCACATCCGCCTGATCATCATCTGTGCTGCTGAGAAAATGCAAATCATTCCAGGGCACCGCAGCACTGCTATGGGCACAGGACTTGGGAGGCGCTGAGTCGGGGACACAGCAGAGCCAGCAGCCCCGTGTCCGGCGGTCCCAGACCCCACCATGAAGCTCCGGTTACTCTGCTCCACGGCGGCCCACAGGGGGCTTCAGAGTTTTGCTGATGGGGGCGCGGGAGCATCTTCCCAAGTCACTCATGCTTTCTGAAAACACGCTTCCTCTTCTGGCAGGTAGAGAGTCAGCAAGAGTCTCCACAACCTGCCCGGATCCTGCAACTCTGAGACCTGACACCTGAGAGAGAAACCGGTGACCAGCAGCCTGCATGTTCTCCCATAGAGCAGCTAGAAGTTTCCACTTAGACTCGGGCTTCCTAAAGTTACCAGCACTGAACAATGATTCATTTGCTGCTATGTGGCTTTGTTCACATAAGGGCTTTCTCTGCAGAGGCCCTCCAGTGGGCCAGGTGGTGCCCTCAGAGCACCCTACCTGGTCCAGATCTGAAGAACAGTGACCTCGTTAGACAGGAACTGGCTGGCTCGTGCTCTCGGTGTGAGACTTCCCCCTGAGCCACTGTCCCCTGTTGTGGCATCACAGAGCCATGCAAAATAGGACCATTTATGTGCCAAGTATATGTCCTCTCTCTTTCCCAAAGCCCAGTTAAAATGAGAATTAGGGAAGTATGAACTTCTGAGAAGGCATAAAACATGAGTGAGATCATCTGGTGAGACTGAGCAATGCGGAGGGAGGGTAAAGGTGGAGATAATGACAGGGTAGGGGTGACCCGTCTTGTGGGTGGAGAGGGAATCAGACTTCTGAGAGCTCGGGCAGAACATATGGAGAATAAAGACAACAGTTCTCCTCCAAGACAACCCAAGAGAAACAGGACTGCAGCCCCGCAGGCATGCGCTAAGTGCTGGAGGTCCAGGGAAAACGGGATTGATTACCAGGTTCCTGTACCATGCACTTGACATTCCAATGGAGGATGTTGTTTACTCCGCAAATATTTATTGAGCACCTGCTCTGTGTCTGGCAGCGCTCCAGGCACTTGGGATACAGTAGAGAACAAAACCAAGGTCCCTCCCCCAATATGTTCTAATAGGTGGTGGAGAGAGATAATAACAAATTCAACAAACACCCTTAAAAAGGTGTTTCTCAACAGCTCATTTTCTTTATGCTATTTTTCACCCACTTTGCTCTTTGCCATAGACTGGGCTTGTTCTTGGATGCTACAGTGAAACTGCTTTTTTCTAGGTACTAATTTATCAGCATGTCAGGACATTATCTTATGATATACAAAAAGAGGAGGTCTAATATCCAACTCATGGGAGTTTCCAAAAGAGAGATCTGAGGAAATGAAAAGGAAGATGTGCTAAGAAACCATCAGTGAGCATTTTCTAACAATGGAGAAGGACAGGACCCCTAGAATCGGAGACAATGAACAAAGAACCACACTGACAGAGTATCACCCAGAGTCCTAATTATCCACAGAAGACCCTAACAACTCCCAGAAGAAAAACAAAATAAATAAAACCAGGCCATCTAACCAGAATTAAGGAACTTAATAGCATCTTACCTGTCAAGGATGCTGGGACTGGAAGACAATAGTATTCATTTAATACTATTTATCAGAAAGTTCAAGGGAATATGATTTTCTAAATTCTTTACAAGGCAAGCTGTCGATCTGGTGAGGGTTTGGGGACAAAAGACTGTTAGACATTCAGGGACTCAGAAAATTAGAATTCTCAGGCGTACCTTTCTTTGACAGCTCTCTTGAAGAGGAACAGCCAAGCCAGGGGTTACACTAAGAGAGGGGGTGGCGAGTGGTGTGACGCCATGTAGATGGTGCAGAGACCTCAAGGAAGGGATCGATATTGAGGGCTCTTTGTTAGCGGGACAAACAAGAGACCCCGAGCAGTGACGGGCAACTCTGTGCACTCTGGGTGAGGAGGGACAAACACAAAGCAGCGTCCCAGGTCACAGGAGACACGCAAAGGAAGGGACGCCCGGTAGACGCTACCGTGTGGGCGGGGCACGCGGCAGAGCGAGCTCTTTGGCTCTTCGGCAGACATCCTGGATGTGAGCCCTTTACTCATCTAAAATATTAGGAGGCTGAGGGAGCCTAGAGGGGTGGCTAGGAAAATAAAGTCTGCATGGAGGACTCAAATTTAAAAATAAAAGCATAGCTGTATAAGCATAATGTTTAGAGTTTTGGAAGAGAGTTACCTGGGGAAAAAAATCTGCCAGAATTAACAGTGGTTCTGGGTCTGCACATGACAGAACTGGAGGCTGGCGCTCTCACAGGTACGCATACACCTGTACCATGGAGGCGCTATTCCAGGAGGGAAGCAGCCAAGAGTCCAGCAACAGATGAATGAAGAAGTAAAATGTGCGCTATTCTTCCTACATGTAGTATTTTATACATAGTCTATGCATTCCACTTATGCCTAAATTTATACATAAACCATGAAGAGGAATGAAGTAGCAACACATACTACAACATAATGAACCTTAAAAACATGCTAAATGAGATCATCCAGACACAAAAGACTGTATTCCACTTACATGAGTTATGGGGAGTAGTCTAATCACAGAGGAAAAAAGTAGAAAGGTGGGTACCAAGGACTGGGGGAACAGAAAGGGAAGTTATTATTTAATGGGAACAGTTTCAGTTTTGCCAGATGGGAAGAGTTTTGGGGACAATGGTGGGGATGCGTGCACAAAAATGAGAAAGGCTTAATACCCCGAATTGTACACTTAAAAATGGTTCAAGTGGTAAATTTTATGTTGTGTATATCTTACCACAATAAAAAAGTTAATATAAAAGTTAAAAGTCCCTATCTGTGATGCTGTTTTATTTTTAACTATGTGTACATAATATTTTGATGAATATTTTTAATTAAAAAAGCACACACAGTTAAGTAATATCTTTTAGTTGGGAGAAGAGGAAATCAATATAAGAATATAAATTACCATCTCTATGCCATGTCTCTTATCTTGCCAGAATAAGAAATAACATTTTTCTTTCCTGACGAAACTGGCAGTAATATGGAATCAGTTTAAAATGACTGAGTTTTACATCAGCGGTTCTTTCTTAGGAGGGTGATTTTAGCTTACATTTTTCAAAGCGTGCATATAGACATCATCTTACTGAATGTCACACCCTTGTATTCTGAGCAGGGAGTGCTTGTTATCTTCATTTTAAAAGTAAGGAAACTAAAACTAAAAGTAAAGATTGTTAGTTCCTGGGGTAGAAGTTCTAGCACAATAAAGCCACCCGCGTAACATTCCACAAAAGAATAAATTGGCCAAGGGCCTCCCTGGTGGCGCAGCAGTTGGGCGCTGCGCTGTGGAGCTGTCAGCAGCGGCAATGCGAGTTCCACGCCCGGCCGGGGAGATTCCCACATGGCGCGGTGGACCTCTCTTGCCTCGCCGCCTGCTCCCCTCAGCAGTGTGTTTCTGTCGATCTGCCTGTTCTGCTCCCCGCTCTGTCTCTGGTGAACCCTCTCGCTGGCCCACGCCTCTGGTCTGTACCCCAGCTTGTATGCATAAATAAATAAATCTTTAAAAAAAAAAGAATTGGCCAAATAGTAGCAGTTGACTTAATGGTAACTGGCAACTAGCAAAGTCATCTACATGCCGTTAGTCTCATCCTTCCAGCTACCTCTCAGCTCTCACCCATGTACCAGCTACCTGTTATCTTTGTATCATCTACAACTATGTATAATCTCTACCTTTGTACATTACACATCCATGTATTACCTGTCATCTACCAGGCCCCTGTCCTTTATCACCTACGCATCTATCTACTTCTGCCATCACTAGTGGCCAAACTTCCTATTTTTCCTGAAACAATCTATTTCTGCTGTTCCTGCTTAGCTTTGTTTTAAACTTCTCTAACATCACAGTGCTATGATAGCTGCACTAGGATGAGCCCTGATGGAAGTACACCCAGTGGGCTCGAAGCTTCGGCCATCATCTTGTCTGGCAGCGTGAGAGACACGCCAGGCACGGCTCTTGTGCTCATGCAGGACTAAATCTGAAAGCTGATGAGCATGGCCTGGCCCTGTTTTCTAACCATTTCCACTGTAAGCTGGCTCGTCCCTTTCTAGGAGAGCATGTGGGGGACTCACTCATAAAGCAAGACGGGTGATAAAATGGAGTGAATTCAGCCAGGAGAGGTTAGACAAAGGTCACCCATGGCCTGGGTAGTTGGGAGGAGTTTTCAGGAAAGCTGCCTGTGCTTTGTCCTGCAAAATGCCTGAAATTATAGGCCAGTGATGGCGACACCACTGAGGAATGAGGAAAATATACACAGGTGAATGTTTAATTTATGTGGGAAAAGGACACTGAGCAGCCTGCTGGTGAGTGTGCCAGAATAATCCAAACACTAATGCTAACATATTACGGACATTTATTGCATGGAGTAAATCAACAACGGGTTATGTATTTTATAGTTTGGTAATGCCTTTTTTATTTTGCAACAAACCCTTAAGACATTAATAAACTGAAAATGAAAAGCCAAAGTGCATGTTTTAATAAAAATTAAGGGCTGAATTCCCATTTCTCCAGAAGTTAATGGTGAATATATAGTTGACACAAAATGCTTGTCAACATTAAGCATCCACAACAGGGCCCCAGTGAGACACTCCCGCGTGCATTTTCCTATTCCTTTTTCCACCACAATCCCCCCATGAAAACCAGAAAAAGGCAAACCCACTGAAGAAGCTTCAATATCAACTCAAACCTACTTGTCATTTTAAAAGACTGTGCTCGAAGGTGACAGTGTGGGAAGATGCATTTACACGGCACTTGGTGAAATAGGACTTTTCATTCAGATCCAATGACTGTTCTTCCAATTAATGTCACTCATTTTCACTCCCAAGTTTTATTGCATATGTACAAAAAGGGAAGCAATCGCTGTTCATATGTTGGCTTCATTAGCAGAGGAGTTTCATAAACAGTTAAGTGATGGCATGTTTCATGTATCAAAGTCACGTTTCAAATAGAAAATCAGTTCATTTCAATCAATTCATTTGGGTGCTTTTCATCATTCATAGTATAAAAGTAAAGTCTTTGAAAATTCATCCTGCCGAAGGTAACACATCTGAAGATATAATGAATGCTGTTGAAAATTCAGTTTAAAATCTCACCATTGAAGGTAAAATAATTTGGGGATCTATGACCACACAACACAAATTTTGATGGAGAATGTCATCAGGGTGAAAGCAGCATTCTACTAAATTATATATTACAAATGCATCACAACTGCTTCCAACTATATTTCTTATAGAACAAAAACATACTTGAACAAGTTGTGGGACACTCATAATTGTTCCAAATGTGCAGCAGTAGTCTGATAATAGAAATGAAACCTGTGAAATTGTGCCTGTCACAACTTAACAATATTTTAGTTATGCCCAGAGTAACTGAACTGTAAAAATATTTAAATGAAGCTGACAATTTTTTTTTTAAGTTCAGCACTTTCTCTCTTTGCTTCTAATATTCCGTGCATTTTGGAAATGTTTAAGCCTTTAGGTAAAATTAATGTAAGCATCCTAAAATGGTAGTGACTTTTCTGTCTTTTATAAATGAATCTTCTAAATCTTGGATGCTTTTATTTCAAATCAGTTGGAAATTTTTAATTAAAGTAATCATGGCATTCCAAAAGATCTTTGCACTTGAAGATCTTAGCAAAATGCAATTATTGAAAATAAAGTCTGCAATCAGGAAGGTATTGAAATTTGTCCCCACAAAAGCAAGCATGGAAGTAAACAACTTAAATGATGTGAGCTCAAACCATGTATAATAATTCATTTTAATCTAAAATTGTGTTTGGTAATATCTAGACAGAAAGAATCTTTTGATGGAGTTCCTATTTTTAATTTGAAAAACTGATAGTCAATACTTAAAATTTCCCAGCAGCTTTCATTAGCAAAACACTCAAAAGAATCAAAAACAGAGTAAATGTATTTCACAAATTTTGATTCATAAAAATATCTTTCAACTGAAGGTATTCTGAGTGAAAGCAAAAAGACAGAATCTGTAAAAGTGTGGACCAAAGTATTTGCAAAGTTTAATACAAAAATAATAGAATTATAATAACCTCCATTTGTCAGACTTGTTCTGCGCTTACCAGAAAGTTTGGCACCCGTAGAGAGGAGTGATTTTGCAATTTAAAATATTATGATTGACTGAGAAGAATCGATTGAAGGTATCAACAATTTTGAAGTCATTAATCATAAAAATCACTCTGAAGAAGATTGGAGGCAATTTTATGAAAAGGAAAACTTTGGTTTTTTTTAGAAAAATATCGGTGACATGGTATCAGGAGGAAATATGACTAAGAAATTTAGAGAAATGTGTGAATAGCTGCCAATAATAATCATTCTTCCCATTTTACTACCTAATCTTCAGATAATTAGTATGAAGAGTTTGAATTACTTTTCCTATAATGCACATAGCTTTTGTTTAATTTTTTTAATATTTATTTTTTGAAAATAAGTATTTTATATGTCCACCAATTTAATGAAACCAACTTGTCAGCCAATAACTATTTCTAGAGTTATTTCTACTGTAACATCACTTTTCAATTTCAAAATTCGCCCAGTTTGGGCCAAAAAAAATAGTTATGTGGTTACTCCATCCTATAACCCTTCTTGTTCCAAAAGAGATTTAAGGCAACATAAAAAGATCTGGAACATTCCAGCTCTAACCTCACTAAGTAAGATTTTGGGAACTCAATGTCCTTGTCAGGATTTATCCTGCTTTTAGTTCAAGCAACCAGTTTCAAGCTAGTAATTTTAGTTTGATTAGCTTTCTCTGTAAATAAAATTTGAGTTACTTAACAGTTTTTGTTTTAATTCATACTAAATAGTTTATCTGACTGTACTGTCCCACCAGCAAGCAAGTTACAAACACAGCCCTAACAACATCCATTTTCTGGTGCTGTCATGTACATTGCCCATTTCAAAATCAATCATCCCGGCAGTTATTGGCTCATCCTCCCCAATCTGTGGGATGTGTGACTTTCTAGAATATGATGATGACAAGTGTGTAACAAGGTCCTTTATCAAAACATTTGGAGGAATCATGCTTTCTTTACAAACATGTGCCCTTTGTTCTAAGATAGCTAAAAGTTTGAGCATGGAGAAGAGATTGTTTCTCTCTGTGTCCTCAGCATGGAGTTGTGTCACAGGAGAGCAGGAGCTATAGAGATTTAGCAGAGGCATTTCATGGGGATAAACTTCCCTTCCACATGGAGTTAGTGAGGGTGTCTGCCAAGATGTGGGGGTTTGCTGTTTGGAAACCCACAAGAACAAATCCCAGACTTCAGCACCTTCTTCTTCTTACCCTAAGCTACAGAGGGGTGCAGGGGAGTCAGCAGAGAGAAACGAGAGAGTTAAAGCAACAATTAATGCCTCTTGCTGTCAATGGGAGCACAGCAGCCTGCTGGGACATTCACCAAGGATCGCTGTAATGTTCCCCAAGACAGCTTGTTGATGGCCACGTCTTAGCCTGGGTTTCCCCAAAGGCCAACAACAACAAGGGTTGAAATCCAGGTCATTTTGAAGGAAATAAAAATTATTACAGATAATAAATACTCAATAATAATGTTTCCCTTGTTTTCTTTGTATCACTCCAGATAAGCAACAGAAAGGACTGGCATTCAGAACACTGGAGCCCCCTCCCACCAGGGAATTCTTAGAGACTGCGTAGAAGGATGGTGGAGCCAGAGTTATTTACATGCCAGTTCCCACCAGTCTTTGAGGGCTGCTCTCAGAGCTGGGGCTGTGGGCCTCCAGCCTTGCTGAACCAGGGTCAGTGAGGCACCAGGCAATGGGAAGCTGTGTCCACAGCCACGGGGACCCCGGCCTGGCATGCATCGTGTGGCTGACCCATGGCACATCTACCCAGGCTCCTAGTGACAGGCCTTTGTATCGCTCTCATCACATTGTTGTTACAAACAGCGCACCTTGAATGTCCCCACGCAGGCCTTGCCAGCACATGCGCAGTTTCCGTCACGATCTGCACCCGGGCAAGGAAAGGCTATTTGGTGGAGTGGTGAGAGTGGTCAGTGTTAGGTTCAACCGTCCCTCCCCAGCAATAACAATAAGGGCACTGTGAAGAACTCCAGCGAGACATGTGACCTCGGAGAAAAAGAAACTCAAGCCCCCGCTACCCAGAGGGCCACCGCAGTCCGAATGCACCTGCAAAGCCACTGGCTCCAAATGGAGCTGCCCCGCCCCTGGGATTTTTTACTCTGCATAGATAAAAACCCTCCACCCTATCTGCAGGGCAGACTTCACAGACCCCCGCCTGGGATCTGTGAACCTCGCAGGGGAGTTGCTAATAAAGGCCTTCCTATCTTACATTCCTCTCTGCCTTGGTGCCCTTTTCTGTCGCTTGGCCTTACCGTCAGCAGCGCCAGATGCCCGAGCTTTCAAAGCCCTGGCACCTATTTCCACCGTCTTTAGCAACATAATGGTTCACATTCGCACCAACATTCCCTTGAGTCAGCCTTTCAAAATGTTGCCAACCTGTTAAGTGTGGTTTTCATTTGCATTCCCATGATTACTAGTGAGATTTATCATCTATTCATCTGCTTTTTGTTTATCAGGTGCTTTTTTAAAAGAAAGTCTGGATCCCACGGCACGTCTGTTTTTAACCTTTGAGGAATCTCCATACTGTCCTCCAAAATGGCCGCCCCACTGTATCTCTCCACCACTAGCATATGGTGGAGGGATACCTTCTCTCCTCATCCTCTCCAGCATTGTTGTTTCTTATCTTTGGGATAATTAATATCCATTCTCACGGGTGTGAGGTAATATCTCCTTGTTGAAAGATACAAAAACACTAATTCAAAGAGAGCTGTGCACCCCCGTGTTGATTGCAGCATTATTGTAGCAGTCAAGAACTGGAAACAACCCAGGTGCCCACTGATTGACATGGGTAAAGATTTGAAATGGGTAAAAGGTGTGTGCTATGTGCACAGTAGAATGCCACTCAGCTATTTAATAAATGAAATCCGGCCATTTGCAACAACATGGAGGGATCTGAGGGAATTATGCTTAGTGAAATAAGCCAGACAGGAGAAGACAAACACTGTATGATTTCGCTCATATGTGGTATGGAAACAAACAGATGATCTGAATAAAACAAAAATAAACTTTTGGGCTATAAGACTATCTAAAGTTGCCCCGAAGGGAAGGGGGAGGGAAGGTGGGTGAATCAGGACACAGGGGACAGTGGTATAGTGCGGGATAGACTTGGACTTTTGGCAATGAACTTAACGTGATTCTCAATGATGAACACCTGAAAGGTATATAACGTTATGATGCAATATTACTCCAATAAGAATAAGTCTGGATTTGAGTGCTTAATTCCCTGAGCCAATGTGTGTGGCATAGGAAGGGGAGGGTGTGTGTGTGTGTGTGTGTGTGTCTATTCACTTTGAGGATTTTTTCCGAGCATAGTTCTTCAGGCTACCTAGGAAAGGTATTTGTGACAGTTACTAAATCATGCTTGTTATGGAGATTCTAGTATTAACTTAAACCACCATACTACTCAGGCATAAATAACAACATCTTGAGACAAATAAAATCATATTCTGCCATGCCACCATCACAATTCCTCCACATTTACCATTTCCTTTGTATTGTTGGCCTACATTTATGTTCGTTAAACCATGCATGTAGCCAAGGGAATCTACACAATACCAGTTCTACTTGGTTTTATTAGATCCTAAATAGCTACTTTATACTTTGACCACAATCCAAGAATTTCCTGTATTTAACTAGCATCTCCTTTTTTGTCGATTTATCTTTTGATGATCAATACATTAGGTAGAGAGTCACCCTCTGCCATAAATAAATCCTTCCTTAGTTTCTTAATTAGATTCAAGAGCAAGAGAAGAGAAGCAGCTGAGTAGGAGGGAACCCCTGTAAGTCCCCTCATTATCCATCATCTCTGCCTTGGGACAAGCATCACATCCAAGGCATCGATGACTCAGGAAAGGTTTAAACCACAGTTTAACTGAATAGTGGCCATTGGTGACAAGGGGTTTGCACAGTAATATGCTGAATCTGAAGTCTAAATTGTCCAAGCCCTGCCAGCATGAAAGGTTTAGCCCTTGACTTGAACTGTCCTGATGGATAAGTGTCTTTGTTTACCTGGCCCTTGCACCACGCGGACAGCCTGCACCAACAATGTGATTGAAGGTGATAGGTGTAGGCCACGCAGCATCAGCCTGACCTCTGGAAGGGGTGGAGAGTAAGTTCAATCACACGGTGGACACCAAGGCTGGGTGAGCTTCCCTGATGGCAATATCACATACATGTTGTCACACATGGCTGCTGGGAGAGGCAAGTGTTGTCCAGGGAGGGGTCAGCTGGAAGTTCTGCCCCATTACCACCTCCTTCTGCTGACTTTAGCCCCTGTCCTTTGCTATAGTAAACCGGAACTACGAGGGATACATCTTTTCTGGACATCAAGTGGATCATCCAACCTAAGGGTGATATGGGGTTCTCAAGACCTCAACACCACGCAGTGCATGCTTACAGTACATGAATGCCAGGTATGAGCACAAAGGCCCTCCCCTCCTGTCTAACCTTTGTTTAGCACTGCCTTGATCTGTTCAGGCCTGAAGAAGAAAGAGAAGGAGAAGGAGGGGGAGGGGAGGGGAGGGGAAGAGGAATAAGAGGAAGGGGAGGGGGGAGGAGGGAAGGGAAGGTGGGAGGAGGGGGAAGGAGGAGGAAGAAGAAGAAGAAATTACCAAAGATGACCTTGCTTAAACATTTTTTTCCTCACCATTCTGGAAGGGGGAGTCCAAGATTGAGATGCCAGCAGAGTTAGGTTTTTGGTGAGGGCCCTATTCTTGCTTTGTAGATAGATGCCTTCTTGCTGTGTCCTCACTCGGCAGAGAGAGATTGAGGAAACAAGTTCAAAGAGCTCTATGCAGCCCCAAGTTCTTTGCAGCACTATTTATACAAAGAACTGGAAACAATCTAAGTGCCCACTGAGTGACAAATGGATAGAGATGTATTATATATAAACAAAGGAATACTATTCGGTTATTTTCTTTTAATGATGGATGACCTAGAGGGAATTAATCTTAATGAAATAAGCCAGACAGGAAAAGACAAGCACGATATGATTTCACTCTTACGTGGTATGAAAACCACATCCTGCTCTTGTGCAGGCACGAATCCCATTCATGAGGTCGCCACCTTCAAGACCTAATCACAAAGGCCGTATCTCCAAATACCATCACATTCAGGATTACGACATTTGACTTTTGGGAGGGACCTAAACATTCAGTGCATAGCAACCACAACCCAAGGATGTCCTTCCACCCTCAAATGCCAGCGCCTTTACCCCATGGAAGCCTGCCAAAACTTTCTAGATTTTAGTAAAGAGATTCTGGAGACAACATTTACTATAAATAGACTGCCTTTTGCTTCCATCAGCTAAGTTCATGACTCTTGGTTCACATTTCAAAGTGCTGTCTTAGTAATGGCCCAGACACATAGGTGACATCCTTTAGAGATACATATTGTCAATTCTTTTTCTTGCTGAACCTATTTAATTCCCCTAATTAATAAGATCTTTTCAGGTAATATATTTGTAGCTTGTGACCCTTATCCAAAAGGCCATAACTTCAAAATTTTCAGCCAGCAAATAAGCATAAGTAGCATTGATTATTCATCTTGTTTTCTTCAGCACAGGTTAGAAAGTGCATTTGAATTAGAAGAAAATTGCATGGAAGGTAGAATTTATTTTAAGTGAGAGAAACAGATCACAGAAGTAGATTTGTAGGCAGCGGAATCCTAATTCTAAGAAGTGCACAAGTATCTGCATGGAAATAAGGGTAGAAGGAAAAATATTCAAATGTTAGAGAGGGCTTTCTGGGAGAGGGTAGAATAGTGGACAACACTCCTTTTTTGTCTTTGGTTGAGTTTACTGACTCTTCTGCAACAAACATGGATTAATTGAAAAAGAAAGGAAGAAATATTGATAGAGGAGCGTGTTATCTCAGTAGTTCTGGTTTGGTATTTTTTACCTGGCCTTCATTACAAGTTCTGAGGGAAACGTTCCAGGGCAGCAGCTGATAATAAACTTCATGCTGGGAATCTGGGCAACCCCAGAGGGTAGGGAGGGCCCCAGAGGTGGGCCAGGCCCAGCTGTGTGAGGTGGGTGGCCGTGTCTCTGCAGTCCGAGACCTGCCCCAGAGCTGCACGTAGCTGTGCTCCGTCCCTGTTTCATGGATTGACAGGGTTCTCTTTATTTTCTTTTCTAAATATGGCCTAAGAATAGTGTGGTGAAGAAAAGAAGGGAACAAGGAAGTGGAGGAAGGGAAGGAGGAGAAAAAAAGAGAAAGAAATTCCCAAAATAAGCAATCCCATTTACATCTAAGTCATTTTGTGGCCATTGCTTTGCAGAAGCGAGCTTGAAAAAATACACGCTGGGAAAGTTGATTCCACTGTATTTCTGTAAATACTTGCTCCCTATCCTTTCCGTTCCCCAAGGTTTCCAGATCTACTAAATTGAATTATCCTTGAGTGTAAACCCACGATCTGATTGAGAAACACATTTACTCTCTATTTGCCTAACTGAGTGGCTTAATGGAAATCAGGACCTGTGGCAAAGGTCAGATCCGCCTCCATCCGCCCCCTGGACGCTTCTGCGACAACAGCAGGACAGGGGTTCAAAGCTTATGCGTGAAAATTGCTTCTCAGACTATAGACTTAGTGACTCACCTCAGAGAACAAGGAATTCTTAAATATATCTAAATCCTCAAAGCAAGGCAGAAAGCACTACATACTTTAGAGCGTGATTTTTCAAATAGGAATCCAAGTCAAAGAGGCACAGACAGCCTGAGAGAGCACACCCCCACCCCCGCACCCCAGCTCCGGGAGCACCGAGTCATCTGGCGTTGTCAGCAGGAGCCCGATGAGCGACCTGAAAAATAGACTCGACGTACAAACGAATACGTGGCCATAACCAGGGTCACATGTCTGCTCCGTTAAGAGTCAAGAGAGCTAGTGTGTTGAGTTCCAAGAGCCCTGTGCTCTCTGTGACAACTACAACTGTGTCGTTCAGAGTCAGACTTGGTAAACAAATGGTGTGTGTGTGTGTGTGTGTGTGTGTGTGTGTGTGTGTGTGTGTGTGTACACGTATGTAGAATAGATCTAAATATTATCTCTTGGGTCTTGCACTTTACTCCAAAGCAGCAGCTTTTCTTACCCCACTCTTTTTTTTTTTAACTCAATCATACTCAAAGTGATAGCTTTTCTAATGGCCACATATTAATAGATTACATCTTAGAGAAAAAGTATTTAAACACCTTAATTTTATTGCCCAAAAGACATCTTAGTCATAGCAGCTGCCTTCCTATCTGTAAAATAGAAGGGATTTTTATTACAAAAGTCTGGGTTCAGGATGTTTCCATGGTTCCAAAAGTCACCAAAAAAGATTCACTTGGAATCTCCTTTACTGGCATGTGGGAACAAAATGGAGCAGAGAGAAACTGGCTCATCCACTGGACAGCCCCTCCTTGGTTAACCCCACGCCTCAGCTAAAACAGGTTCTACCCACATGCAAACTTTCCAGACAACTGGCCGTGGAGAGCAGGCTACTGCGCAAGCGCGGCAGGGACCCCAGCCACGCGGCTCTCACGCCTTCCAACTCCTTCATAAACGTGCAGGAGGCAGGGGTAGGGCTCCTCCCTGGGCACTGCCCATCTGCATCCAGATGTGCCTATTTCCACATGCCTTTCTGTGGGGTTCCAGTTACAAGTCACCCCAAAACTTAAGAGGCATAAAGCAACCATTTTGTAACCATCAAGAATTCAGACATGGGCCATCATTGTCTCCGCTCCTTCACCACCCCAGACCTACAGCTGGAAATACTTGAAGGCTGGCACGACTTGATAGCATAAGACTGTTGTGATGCATTCTATCCCAATCAGAAATACCCAGTGTCAACAGATAAATATATATATTTGAACAATAAACGCAAGATTATAAAAAGTAACACTTTCAAACTAAGTAAAAAGGTTGGCTATACATTTTAATACAATGAAGTTTTACTGTACTCTCTCTTTTTGTTATTTTCTGCACTTTGTTCACCAACTTTTCAACCTCTGGGGGCTCCTGGTTACTCAGTGTGTACTTACAAATAAAGTCATAACACATACCCAGAGGGCACAATAAAAGCAAAACATGAGATAGAACAAAATGAAAACTGTGGAAGTGGGCTGTCACAGAACAGACTGAAGGTTGGTTGAAGATTCAACTTTCCACCCCTCTCAGTTGACAAAAGTCAGCAAAGTAATACATTTTGGCATGCAGTTAAAATTTCCTCTATGGGTATTCTCTAGTGAGAAACTCGGTCAAGTAAATTTTATGTCCTTACTTATCAAAATATTGCTTCTATGCTTCTTGATAGCATATTTATTTAGTGCACTTTGATGCAAAATTCATCACATACATGTTCACACAAGTGCACTCACACACATGCACACAGGAGTCATTTAAAAGTGCTGTAACTTTCCAAGAGCCATTGATATCACAAGTCACAGTGGGAGAGTTATTTTGTGAGGTTGGTAGCCATGTTTAGTATTTTCTGAAATGATACATAAGAAACTAGTAACAGTGGTTGCTTCTAGGGAAGAGGACTAGGGAAAAAGAAAGGAGGGAAATTCACTTTTAATTTAATATCTTTTTTTGAAAACAGAGAAAAATATATAAGGATACCAGTGGGACTCACTGAGTGGGACCCTGAAACCTCAAACCAAAAATAGGGAATTACAAGCTATCATGGTGAATAGTTTCCCTGCAATGCCATCCTGTGGAACAGGAGTGATTGCAACAAATTCTGAAGCTGAAAAAATAGTATTTCCCTATATAGATTGGCTTGTGGAAAAGGCATTGCCTCCCTTCCTCTGCTTTTCTTCATAGTTGATACAACCTACTCTTCATCATAATAACTGAAAATGACAGGTATGCACTTTCCAACCTCTCTCAAAACTAGGCCTGGTCCACATTCAATCCAAAAGCTCGTCAGTGGAAATATGCCAAGGGGAAGTTGCCTGGTGAAGAGGGACATTCAAGGAGAAATTTTCCTTCTTTTGAACACGGTTGAAGAAGTGATGCCTGGGGCATTAGCAACCATCTTGTGACCATGAGAAAACTCCCTTACAGAAGGAAGCTGAGACAACCATATGATGTCTTCATGGTTCCAACTGAAATAATCAATCCTGGAACAACTTGCCATTTGAACTTATTACAATGAGAGAAACTAAGGATCATTTAATGCTCCATTTGTCAAATACTTCAGTTAGTTGTAACTAAAGTATACCAGCTAATATAGCATGTCATGAATATTTAAGTAGTCATTCTAGACATACCATGTCTTTGAACGTGATCTTCGTTATCAATTTTCTTTGTAGAATCACTGAACAAAAAATGAAAGTTTAAGCAGTGAGTATTTTATTCGAGGATGAAAATCCATCCAACATTTTCTATTTTATCACCAGGGATCAACATAATACTAATCATGACCAAGTATTTTTAGGAAAATGTCTCTTATATTTATCTCTTTGAAATTTTCTGAAAATTATGGTATTTTTTAATATTACATTATACTGCTTTTATACAGATTCCCTCACAGTATAAGTAGTTGGCAGTAAGTAAACTGTAACTTGGGAAACAGTTTCTGTAAGTCTCTTATAGGCCACACACACCTACTTCACTGGGCTGGCACTACCTTTGTCAGTAACCTCCTATGGGTGAATAGCATAGGGAGAAATAGAAGATTTGGAATTGGAACACTTGGTTTTGAGTTCAAGTTGGATGATGCAGTCCTAGTTGGGTAAACTTAAACTAGTGAACTCTTTTGGACCTCAGCTACCAATTCCAAAAAAAAAAAGTGAATAGACTGATATTTATCACAAAATTCTTAATTTTAAGAATTAAGGAGAATAGAATTATAAACATTCCTCATAAACACAAACACTCCATTTCTAACTACGATAAAACAACTTTTTGTTTGCCTTTATCATAGGTATCTCCTTCTTACAATTATTTTAGAATTGTTTTCTCCCTCTTTTGTCCTCCAGCTCTCTCATCTCCACCTCATCTCAAGATAGCAGAGATTGTGTTTTAGCCACATTTATATTTCCAGGAGGAGCTGGATTTATATTTACATGGAAAACTGTTGGAATCATCTGCACCGAAAAAAAAAAAAAAAACCTACAAGGGAAGTCCAAGCATTATTAAAGGATTGAATTGAAATCGTAACCCTGTAAAAAGTGATAGTATAAAGATGCTATCTAACAGTAAACATCTATTTTAATTACGGTCCATCGCAAAGTAAACATACTTCCAACACCAAAAAAAGCAGGTGAGTGTCATAGCTTCAACAATCAAAAATTTTATTTAGTAAACAAATTCATATGAGCATTAGTAAATATACAAGACACAGAAGTTTCTCTCCTATTGGAACTCCCATGTCAGGGAGGGTACATAAATGATTAACAGAGGCCATTAACAGAATCATTTAAAACTGATATATGCCTTGAGGAAAATAAAAGAGCATAGAGTGTGATGCCAGAAATGCGAATAATTCCAGCCAACATATAAAATAATATTTGTGGAAAACTATATTGAACACAGAGCATTTTTCTCAACTATCCCATTGCCTTCTAATTTAAAGTGAGAGTGAGACTTTGCTGCTTCCCTCCTGAGACTGTGAATTCACTACTTGAAATATTCCTTTCATTTAAACAAAGTTTTGCGGGCCCTTTCTACTCTGCATGTGAACATGAGTGCAGCACGATTGATTCAGGCGCGAGCTTCATCCCATCCTTCATTTGAGAACATTTGTCTCCCCTCCTCTGAGAGGCCCCTGCACGCCTGCGGGTTTCTTTTTTGCCAATTTTCTTTCAGTTTTGCTTATTGACCCTTTGACGAATTCTACAACTTCTCTGAAGAGTTGGTTTATAGTCAACATTTTAAGAAGTGCTGGGACTGTAAATACAATTGTAGAAAGAAAACGAACACAGTGCAAACAAGCCCACGGCGAGAGAGTACCTGTCGCCCCGATGTTATCACTGGGATGAGGGGGAGTCTCCCTTGGATTATCTGTGCAATTGACTTTCCTAGAGTCCTCGAAAAGTGAATGATAGAATCTTTGAGTAGTAGGGACCTTATGAATCATCCCATTCCCTCTCCCACAGTGCTGCAGAAAGCTTTACCACAATGCTCCTGGTAAATGCGCATCCAGTTTCCAGGGTCTGGGAAGTCCCTCCCTCACTGTGCTCTCTCACACAACTGTCTACCACTGGTCTGGATGTTGCTTGGGAACCACTGCTAGTTCCCCTCCTTCTATCACCTTATGAGCCGACTCCAGTTGGGTTTTTTGAGTCCACTGGCCTCTGTCGATTTCACCAAGAACTCCACCTCCTTATACCAATGTCAGTTTTCAGCCTCCATCTTGTCTGGTCTAGTGGCACCACTTGACACAGCCACTCACCTGCTTGCTGTCCACTCACCTCCTCCATTTGGTTTCTGGGATAAAAAGCCTTTCAGCTTCTCCCTTCGTCCCCACCTCTGGCTGCTTCTTCTCAGACCCCTTTGTTGCTTCTTTTCCTCCCTCCCTTCCAGCTCCAGGGTCACAACCTCCTCACTGTTCCCTTCATGGTCCACCGTCCAGTGTCAGAGCTCCAGGTTCCATGTATGTGCTGATGCCGACGGCCCCTGAAAGCAGCTCAGTCCTCCCACGCTGCCCCAGTGCACCCTTCAGACTCCGAATCCCACTTCCTCCTCTTCACTGATTGTCTGACAGGCTTCTCAGCCTTCCCATGGCTGAGAAATGGAATCCTCTGCCCCATACCCAGCTCTCCTGCTGTGCTCCCAGCTCAGTTAATACAGCTCCGTTCTTCCAGCACTGGAGCTTAAAAGTGAGGGTTCATCTGCAAATCCGTCTGCCCTCAAGGTCTCTTCAGATTTGGACCCTTTTCCATCACTTTCCCTGGAGACCAAGGCCCCATTCCCTTTCTGTGGGTTTAGAAATGCCTTCCCCCTTCCACCTTGCCCTCTGAGAGTACAGCCCCCCAAAATGCTCCAAGGTCAACTCAGCATGAAGGTCAATGTTTTACATGTTTTTGCAGGCCCTCCCAAGCCTGTGCCAATACCACGTCATCAGTACCTGACCCTTTCATTATGACTTCACCACACCTGCTCTTTCCACACCCCCCCACCTCCTAAAATATTATTTAATTCATTTACTAACTGTTCCCCTACAGTACCCCAGAATGCCAGTGCCTTAATGTAGATGTCATGTCTGCTTAATTCTCTGCTGTATCTTTGCATTCAGAACAGAGCCTGGCACATAGGAGTTGCTTCCTAGACATTTGTTGCAAGGATTTGCAGGCTTGGGATGTAACACCCACCTGAAGGCTTGTAGTGCAGACTCAATGAGGAAATGCCTGTCTGGGGTAAGCTGGTAACCAAAGAACATGAGCTCTTACTACCTGAGTCTTTCCTTCTTTTTCAGCTAAAAAACCATCCTCATTCTATACTGATGTGTGTCCTACAACATTGTGATTTTTGCCACAGTGGACATAACTTGTCTTTTTGCTTCTAACTTAGCTTTCAAAGTCCATCCTGCTTAGCATTTGCACACCTCAACCAGGTCTGATTTTTGGTCACCTTGAAACCCATTCCTGCTGGCTTGCGCCAGACTGATCTGTACCCCCAGGCACATGGTATTCTTCCGTCTCTCCCATGTCTCTACCTGTTCAAATTAGTGAGGATTCGCTCTTACATGAGATATCATACTGATCTCTTTAGATATTTCTCCATTTCTTTTTCATTAGGCCCAATTATAATTGTGTAGTTAGAACATCATCAATTAAAACTTTCCATCCCAGCTAAGCTATATTTTCACTGCCCACCACTAATAATGAAATTACCTACCTGTTGTCTCCAGACATCAGAAGTAAAACTCCAAAACCTAGGAGGTGGCTGAGATGGCGTGCAACATCCAGACCGTTTCGTACTTTTCTCAGCTCCAAATTCCACAGACACCTTCTCCCGTAGTTCCTGCAACCTTGTGGCATTCATTTGAAATTATAAAAATAAGTTTCCCCCGAAGAAAAAAATTAATCCTATAACTTCACTGGAAAATATTCCCAAACTTTCCAAGAGCAAGGACAACCCCTCCTCGCCCCTGCTCCCAAGTCCTGACATTAACATGCGTTTTTTTTTCCCTAAATATAAAAACCATAGTATGGAACTCATTATATTGAGGTGATATTTTTCCATTTTAATATCGAATTCATAGGATTCAAGCATTTTTGTAAGCCTTTTAGAGTCATTATCTCTTTTGATACTCATAGAAACCTAAGGAGCTAGACACTTTTTAAAAAATCTTTCTATTTTGCAAAAATTATAGATTCATAGGATATTGCAAAAAGAGAACAGAGAGGCCCTTTGTATACCCTTTTCCCCCAATGGCAACATCTTACTTCATTACAGCATAACATCAAAACCAGGCCTTAACATTGGTCCAATGTGTGCTTATAGCTTCAGGTCATCTTATCACACATGTATTGTTATATCTGTGGAAACACCACTGTAATCAGGACTCAACTGTTTCACCACCCACCCCCAATCCCCACTATCCCTAAGCCCAGGCAACCGCTGAAGCATTTTCCATCTTCATAACTTTATAATTTCAAGAATGGTATTTAAATGGGATTACACAGTGTGTCCATTATATAAATGGAATCACACAGATTGGTATTTTTTTACCTCAAATAATGTCCTTGAGAACATCCAAGTTGTTGCTGGGTCAATAGTTCCTTCTTTTTTATTGCTGAGTAGTATTCTATGGCATGGATAGACCACAGTTTGCTTAACCATTTTCTTATTGTGGGACATTTTCATTGTTTCTAATTTGGAACTATTACAAAAACAAGAAGCTTCTATGAACATTTGTGCACAGGTTTCAAGCAGACTTTTCATTTCTCTAGGAAAAATAACCCAGATTGCAGTTGCTGGACCATAGGGCAAATATATGCTTGATAGTTAGGAAACTACCAGTTTTCCATAGTGGTTGTGCCATTTTACATTCTTACAAACAATGTATGAATAATCCAGTTTTCCCACATCCTTGTCAGCATTTGTTGTTGTCACTATTTTTATTTTAACTCTTCTGATAGGTGTGTAGCAATAGATCATCATGGTAGTAATTTACGTTTTTCTTAGTGGCTATGGATGTTGCATATCTTTTTGTGCGCTTTTTGCCTTATAGCCTCTTTGGTGAAATGTTATTCATATGTTTGACCTACATTTAATCGAATCACTCAGTTTTTTTATTGTTGATTTTCAAGAGTTCTTTATATATTCCAGATAGATATCCTTTGTTAGATATATGCTTTACACAGTTTTTTTCTCCAAGTCTGTGGCTTGTGTTTTGTTTTGTTTTTTAAATATATTTTTATTGTTATTTATGTCTTTTACATTTTGTATTCCCCTTGGGTAGCCCACCACCAATTCATCCGTGATCCATCTCCATGGTCCCTTGTGTTCTTTTCTACTCCATTTTGTGCCCTTATCCTCCCCTCCCCC
>PVIJ01014871.1:0-38814 GCA_004024925.1 Scalopus aquaticus
TGCTTGTAGGATTGTTTTCCATCCTTTAACTATTAATCTCTGTTTATCTTTCGCAATTAAGTGTGTTTCTTGTAGACAGCAGAAGGTTGGGTTCTGTTTTTTGATCCATCTTGCTATGGTGTGTCTTTTAATTGGTGTGTTTAGTCCATTTACATTTAGAGTTAATATTGATATACTGTCATCCATATTTGTCTTTTTTGTTTTATTCTATTTTATTTATTTTACCTTTTTGTGATTCTTGTCCTTACCTAATTCCGTATTTCCTGGTCTTTCCTCTGTTGCTTTTGTCTTCATGGTTTCTTGTAGTAAGTTTTGGAGTGGGGGTTTGGTAGTGATGAATTTCTGTAGTTTCTGTTTGTCAGAGATGGTCCATATTCTTTCTTCGTAGAGGAAGGAGAGCTTTGCAGGTAGAGTATTTTTGGTTGACATTTGTTGGCATATAGTATATTACATATGTCTCTCCATTCTCTTATTGCCTTTAATGTTTCTTCAGAGAAATCTGATGTCAGCCTGATTGGCTTTCCTTTGTATGTTATTTGTTTCTTTGTCCTCTTCATTTTCAATATATTTTCCTTGTCTTGAATTCTGGATAGTTTTACTATCATATGTCATGCTGTTTTTTTTCCTTTCATTGTAATAATTTGGAGATCTTCTGGCTTCCTGTATGTCGATTTTTGTTTCCTTTTTCATGTTTGGGTAGTTCTCTTCCTTTATCTCCTTGAGAAGTTTCTCTGTTCCCTTGTCTCTCTCCTCTCCTTCTGGAATTCCTGTGATTCTGATATTTCCTTTTCTCATAGTGTCAGATAGTTCCTGAAGCTTTTCCTCATTCTTCTTCCTTTGTTTTTCTTTTTCCTTTTCTGTCTTGGTTCTTTTAGTATCTTTATCTTCCAGAGTGCTTATTCTTTCCTCCATGTGTTTTCATCTATTTTTATGGCTCTCTACTAATGTTTTTAAATTCTCCATTTCTTTCATTTTCTTCTTTGTGGATTCATTCTCGTTTTTCAGTTCTTCATTTATATTCCTCAGTTCTTTGTTCTTTTCATTTAATTCTACTATTTTTTTATTATGGCAATTCTGAATTCTTTATCTGTTAAGCAGACGTAATCTCTTATGTCCATATTATTGGGTTTTGAAGAAGGATTTTCTTTCTGTGGTGTATTGTTTTGAGGATCATGTGTAATTTTTTTTCTTCCTGTTTTTGGCCTTCTGCTTTGCTCTGATCGTTGCATTCCTGTGCTGTTGGTGCCGGCAGGCATGGTACTTGGTTCTACTTGCTAGAGGGCAGCAGCGGCTTGGTGCGCACGACCAGAGGGTTGGGGCGTGGCTGCGTGCGAGGGGCTGGAGGGCAGGGGCGCGGGCGGTGCAAGCAGCTGGAGGGTGGGTGCGGGCGTGGCTGTTTGCCTGGCTAAAGGGCGGGGCGCAGCTGTTTGCGTGGCTGGAGGGCAGGGGCGTGGCGGTGCGGGGCGTGCATGCCTGGAGGGCTTTGGGGTACCTCGGTGGGGTTGCCCTGACCTGGCTCCCTCTTCTGCACTGGGCAGAGCGGGAAGTGTCAACCATGCGTGGCTTTTGTTCCGCACTTCTCCGGTGCCTGCAGGGCAGTTGCGCAGCCTAGCCTGGTCTTTATCTGTGGTTTATGAAGCTGACCGCCTCCCCCAGTAATTCTCTGGGAGCGGCGCAGTGGAACTCTCCTTCTCTTGTGCGGGGCAGGACAGAAAGTTCCTACAGCGTGCGGCTTTTGTCCTGTGTTTCTCCCGCACCTGTAGCTGGGAGGTTTTTTTTGTTTCTTTTTTCTCCCACGTTTCCTCCAGTGGTTAGCTATTAATAGTGTCACTGAAGGGGTGGGTAGACCACTACCCCAGAGTTCTGTTCCAGACAGGAGCTAGAGTGCTGGCTCCGTAATGGAGGTTGGGGGAGGGGCCACACCGTGGCTGCCCGGGACTTTGTTCCGTGTCCCAGCAACTTCCCCAGTGCACTCTGCCCTCTCTAGGGCTCTGTTGCTACCTGAAGGGACTGCTGGTGTCAGTCTCGAGTTTTATCACTCTGCCGTGCCCGGGAAAACGCCTCTGCTCACCTTTTTTTTTTCTGGGTTTCCTCAGGTGCCTTTCATCTTGGTCTCCTGGTCCGGTTTTGTGTTGAGGGGAGGGGAGAGGGGATCTGGTGGTTCTTTCTTCTCCTTAATCAGTCTTTTTAGCTTCTTTCCAAGTTCTACTCACCCGTGAGTGTATTAGATTATGTAGCGTTTCTGGATCTTCTCTGGGTTTGGCTGATGTCTGTTTATAGGCGGCTTTTCTTTTGGGAGAGTTGATACTAGCGTGTTGATACATCACTGCCATGTTGATGACGTCACCTCCGCATGTATCCTTTCTGATTAGTGTTTTTGTGTCCTTTGGGTGGATTCCCAGTAGTGGCATTGCCGGGTCATATGGGAGTTCCATTTCTGGCAGTTTGAGGAAATGCCATACAGCTTTCCATAGTGGTTGGATCAATTTGCATTCCCACCAGCAGTGTAGGAGAGTTCTTTTTTCTCCACATCCTTGCCAACATTTGTTGTTACCTTTTTTTTTTAATGTGCGCCATTCTTACTCTCGTGAGGTGGTATCTCATTGTGGTTTTAATTTGCATTTCCCTGATTATGAGTGATGTTGAACATTTTTTCATATACCTTTTGACCATTTTCTTTTCTTCTTTGGAGAAGTGCCTTTGTAGCTCTTCTGCCCATTTTTTGACTGGGTTGTTGACTTTGTTTTTGTTGAGTTGTTGAGCTCTTTGTAGATTTTTGTTATTAGTCCTTTATCAGTTTTATTGTGTGCAAAGATCTTCTCCCAATTAGTAGGGTGTTGTTTGTTTTGATTATTGTCTCTTTTGCTGTACAGAAGCTTTTTAGTTTGATGTAGTCCCAGCTGTTTATCTTTTCTTTCACTTCCTTTGCTTTGGGGGAAGTGGTTTTAAAGATTTTGCTGAGATGTATGTCATACATCCATCGTTTTTTTAAATGACATGACATAAAAATTTATAAAATGTATTTCTAGTGAGGACTGTTTAAAATGATTGTCACTTGTCATTTTTATTACCCTTGGAAAGTAAAACACAGCCTCAGTACTAATGTTCGTCTGCCCAAATGAGAGACAAAATAAGTACATGTGGTCAGTTGTTTGTTGCATTTATTTAATGCTTTCAGGTTTGCCTCATCAGACATTTTGTGAAACTACCAGCAGGCCTGTTTTGTAGTCTGCTTTATAATCTCTCTGTAACTTCAGCTCTACTCCTCCTTCTAAATATAAATACTGATGACTAATCACTTTGGAAAAGAAATCAGAGAGCACCCAATCTGTCTCTATTTGAAATGACTTAAGCAAAACGTTGGGAGGAGTCCATCACCTTTCCTGCCCCTAGTGTTGAGCCACGATTCGGGGTGGGGGGAGTGTTAAACTGAGGCAGGATAGTCCACAGGCCAGAATGTCAATACCAAATCATAAAAGGTAATAATCACAAGTCCTGTCAGTTCCATAGGTTGGAAAGCACACATTTTTTTCTTCATTTTATCATTTCATCCTCACTATAGGTAGATAGGTAGGTAGGTAGGTAGGTAGCTAGCTAGCTATTGCCTCCATCTTCTTAATAAGAGGGATAATGTGATTGTCCAAGAAGACACAGTTAACTAGATGTCCCAGAGATGGGCAATCTGAAAGTGCTCTGCCTCGCCAGGCTGCTTATTTGTTTAAAATCATCTGCTACAATTAATCTACGCGGTACACTTTTACTGACTCATCACACCCAGGCACTTTGGCACTCTCGCTGAGTCCAGACATTCTGGGTCTGAATTGCAGTGCAAGCAGTATTTGCCTTCTCCCCTTCTCTTCTCCTGTTTTATACCAATCAAAACTTTATCCTTTATCCCAGTCATAACTTTCAGTTAGTCAGCCATGAGAATAAGTGGCCCAAATTCAAGATAGTTATAGAAAATGTCAAGTATAATTATTTGGGATGCCTTTAATTCTGAAATACGATGAGGTCAAATGAATTAAAGTACATAGAAGCTTCAACCTAAGTTAAGAAAAACAAATAATTGCCAGAAAACTATTGACTAAGGTTAGAGGAAACAACGCATATTGAAAAAAAAAAAAAGAAAGTCACTGGAATTAGAAAAATTTTAAAGTATTTAATACCTTTATTTATTTTCTTTCAGTGGATTTTACGTTCAGGTTTGAACACAGAGAATTCCTTCACAGAAAATGTGGCCCATGAAAATAGGGCATCTGAAGTAAATTTGAACTAATGCTATAATGTCTTTTGCAGAAGAGGCTATTTTTAGAAAAGGGACAAAATGTCTCAAATGGCAAGATTTCATCTTTTTTAATAACTGAGTAGTATTCCACTGTGTATCACTTTTTAAATTTGTTGGAGGGAATTATGCTAGGTGAAATAAGTCAGAAAGAGAAAGTTATGTAAGGGATTATTGTACTCATATGTGGAATATAAAGAAACAAAACAAAGGAACAAACAAAATTCAAACAAAAAAACCCTAGAAATCTGACTGCATAATTGAAACTACCAGAAGGTGAGTTTAGGGGTTTATCCAAAGAGGGGAGAGGCCCCAGTGGACTATGGTGGAGGATTATATGTGCTTTGATGTGAGTGTAGTGTGGTCACATACAGCTGAAGAGTTGTGAACCTGTCCCCCTAAACCATATACCATGTTATAAATCATTGTTACCTCACTAAATTATAAGACAATTTAAAAAAATTAAAAAGGAAAACAGATTTCTCCTCCATTTCCAGGAAGCCATCAAATACAGGAAATGTGAATGTCACTATCACTTGCCTAGTAGCTTGCCTAATAGCAATAGTTGTTTTATTGGCATTTTCTCAAGATTGCCAGATTTATATGCATAAATTAAAGTCATTGTTTTTTTTTTTTTTTTGGTTGGACAATAACATTTCAATGCATAATATGTCCCATTTAATGTGCTCTGTCCTAACTAGAAGACTTCATATTGCTTTAAACATAATTAAAAAATTTCTCTTAGTTTAGATAAAATAAGAGTTACTATAATAGCTTTGTATATTGAGTAGTTGAGTATGTGGATGATACAGTTAGATTTTCTAGGTTTGAATCCTGACTTTATTGCTTATTTGCTGTGTGACTTTGGTCAACTTACTTAACTCTCAAGAGTCTCAGTGTCCTCATCTGTAAAATGGAAATAGCAGGTAAACCAGTTTTATACGATCGATGTGGAATTGAAGGAGTAATATATGTAAAGTGCTTAGAGTAATATTAGCATTATGCATAATGTAGTCTTTTGTATCTAGCTTCTGTCATTCAAAATCATGTTTGTGAGATTCTTGTATGTTTTCACATGCAAATGTTGATCAAGCATATTTATTGTTGTATATATTCTATTTGTGTTAATGTAACACAGTTTGATGCATTGTTCTAGGGTGGTTAAATGGCCCCCAGGTTTTGTATATATAAGTAGCCCTTTACTACAAACATTCTTTACATGTTTTTGCTTTTATGCATGTCTGATGGCTATATGCTTAAAAGTAGAATTGTTGGTCATAGGGTAAAACTGTTTTACCTTTGGGCAAAATTATTTTGCCAAGGGTTTTCTGAAGGCTATACTATTTTTTCAGTTTTCTAAAGTGGTTGTACCAATTTACCTTCCACCAATGATGAGTAATTCAGTTGCTCCATAACCTCACCCACACTTGACATTTTTATCTGTTATTTTAGGCATGTGATAAATGATGTGGATGTTGTAGTTACGTTTGCTTTTCCCTGATGAGTAAGGAGGATGAGCACCTTTTTCATATATGTATGGGCAACTTTCATTAATTTTAGTAGTAGAAAATGAATAAATGTTTTTAGATGTATACTTTTCCAAAGACTTTCTTACTTTTGGCAGGAGATGGTGGTTTGGGTGGTTGAAATTTTTTATTTTCACATTGGTGTGCGATTATGAGTAATTGTGACTCTGTCACTTAAAAACATACCAAAGGAAAGCAGATATTAAATTACTGCCTCTCAAGTAAGTTGGGGATTCTTAAGAGGAATGACAATGTAATAAAAACTGATTCAGAGACTTTTTTATGGAAGTGCAGAAAAAAAATCAGTGGGATATTATTCACCAAGAATTCCTTTATTCTTACAAAACAGGAAAAAAAATACAGCATTTTTTTTGACATTTTATTTTCTTAACTGATGTAGCATTGCATTATGACATTGTGTGTTTCAGGTGTTGATTGTTGAGAAATCAGCACGTATAGATACATTAAGTTCAGCATTAAGAGTTAATATGGTGGCAGAGCAGACCTCTCCTGTCCCGCCCGCTGCTCCCCTCAGCAGTGTATTTCAGTAGATCCACCTTTTTTGCTCCCTACTCTGTCTCTGGTGAATCCTCTCCCCCCCACACACCTCTGGCCTGCACCCCAGTTCTTCTACACAAAAATAAAAAAGGAAGCGTTCATATCTGTCCTTCATTAAAAACAGTATTTTGGAGCAATGCAACTAATCAGTGCAACTGTCTCCTCAGTGATGTTGGAAGCCTGGGAAGTTTTTTGTATGTGCTGGAGGTTTGCTTGCATCTTCACAATTACAAATTAGTTGGTATTAAATCATAGAATTCTGACACTTTTCTAGTTCTACAGGTGTGTGTGAAAAGATGGGCAAGAAAATAGTTGTGCGTTAGTTAAGATAAACATATAGTGGTGGGGGGAGTCGTTTGTCTAAAGATGAAAGTTTTATTAAAGAGAGATTTCATCAAGGTATTCCTGTAGCTTTCCTGAATACTTTATTTAGCCCCATGCTCTTTTTTTCCATAAACTCTTCACAAAAACATTTGACATGTTGATGATCTCTTTTAAACATCGTAAAAAGTGATAAATATCATATCAGTGGAAAAAGTACTGACTATATATTAATAAGCAAGTATAAATAACACTGTAGCCTTCAAATTAATGACAGTTTGAGATACCACATGATTCTTCTTAATGATCTTTAGAAAAACTTCAGTCTACTGTTAATTAGTTATAGCAGAGAGCTGGCATGCCAGGAAAAGGCAGGGCAGAAGAACAGGACAATGACAGTGTCACCATGATTTAGCAGCTGAGTCTTCTACTCCTCAGTCCTGAGTAGTATAGTACGTTTGATTTTGATGTCCTATTTCATCTGCATCCTGGAATAGCATTTTAAATGTTTCAACTAAAAGCAATGGATGCATGGGGTCAATATTCAGTCCACCTAAACAGAAGAAACAAAACAAAACATAAAAATGCCTTTCCTTCCCCCAAACCTCTAGTCCTTGTTTGCCTAGCAGAAGCCTCTTAACACATCCACTGGTACAGGCAGTGCAGGTTTTACCCATATGGTAAATGATGGATAATCTCCTGGACTTTCGTCTAGAGATATTTCTATGTCAACTAACTTTTTTAAATCATCGCATATTATTCCACTGTGTCATTTATTATATTGTTATCTCATCCATCTCTAAGGTTATTTTGGTCGTTTCCAATTTGTTGTCTTATGAAAAACAGTATTGTATAACATTCTTCATGCATAACCTTTGTGCAGGTTTAGCGATAGGGTACATTTCTACAGGTATGATGTGGAGTCAAGATCTTTTGGCTTTTAATGTTGTCAGGTGTTTTTTTAAATTTGAGATAACATTGGTTTAAGGTACTGTGTATGGTTTAGGATACAGGGCCACATCCTTTAGATGTAATCACACTCTACTACCCACTGTGGGACCTCCTGTCCTCCACCGCAGTCCATTGCTCCCCTTTCCAACTTTGCTCTCCCCCAGCTACCCTTCCCCACCCCCGCTTCAATTCTATAGTCAGAATTCTAGGGTTTGCTATTTGTTTAGTTTTGTCTCAGTCTTTGTTTTGTTTCTCTATATTCCACATATAAGTGAAAGCTTTTCTTTCATTATTATTTTTGTCCAAAGTAACTCTACCCAAGCTAGTTCTGTGTAGTGTAGAACACTGAGGGAAACCTAAAAATACCGACTTCTCTAAGTCTCACTAGGTCTATAGAAATTGGCATTGCAGGATTTTTTTTCTTTCTCCCCAAAGAATCTATACTAGGTAATATGAATTTGGGGGACATTCTTTGATGAAAGATAGTCTATGAAAGTCTGAACTTTGAGCTCATGTGAAATTATTCTTAAAATTAATTGCTTTTCTTCATCTTCAATGAATTCCCAAAGTAGCGTCCGGGTATACTGAATATTTTTTTTTCCGGAAATCAAAGTGGTTTCCCACAGGATATAATGTGGGGTACTGCCCTCTGATTCTGGGGTGCTGTGCTGTGCCCAGTAATCATGTTTTATTTAAAAATAATAGAGAGTACTCAGTCTGCATTTCTTCTCTCTGAATTGGAATTTCACTTCATTATTAATTGGAATTTCACTTGAATAAATGTATTTTGTGCATTTTATTATTTTTCATACCCCATTACATTTTCTCAAAAGAATTTCTCTGCCCACCTAATGATATTGCTTAAATGGCCTAAAACTCTTCGGAAGAAAGCTTTATGCAAGTGTGTCTGTAATAATAATTAAGCCAAACTGTCTAGCACATTTTTAGGAGATTAAAAATGGGACTGTTAGGATGGTCAGGAGTCTAGCCTTCTGTGATAGTGTAAGGCTTCAGAGGATTTTAGATTTATACCAAAGCAAGAGCATGATAATCTAGAAATCATTCATAAAAAACTCAGTTGAAGAGAGATGCGAAACACTTATCTTCAGAAGAAAATGCAGCTTTTTATCTACAGTATTGTTAGGTAATTGTTTTTAAAATGAGCTTATTTTCTTTTCAATAGAGATCATACAAAATGGCATTTTGAAATAAGAATAGGGAAAATTAAGATATATAGAATTTAAAGCAACTTACACATTGATTTTGGCAATTACATGGAAAGTAGTAACTCAGGAAGGACTAATGTGTAGTAAGGGCAGTGGACATTGTAGTACTTACTGGAGAGTACCCTGCAGCTCCATAGTCCCCCACACAAAGCACAAAACTGCCACTCAGTTGCACGGGGCTCCCCAGGGGTGCCTTGAATACTGTGTGTGGACTGTATTCTCCAGTTTGTATTTACAGATCGTATAAATTTAGAACAGATTAATAATTAAATGGAGAGAGTGCAAAGATACAGGGTTTAGTGTGTGGAAAGGTCAGGAAGGAATTTTCTTTTTCACTTTAGAGGTGGTTGTGATAAATTACATTTCAGGCATCTTTCTTTTTATTCAAAAGAAGGTCGCAAATTCAAAACAACTTAATTATAAAACTACTTATGAAATTGCTTTAAAAAATTGTTCCTGGCATTGGTGGTGGTAACAACGGAGCTGTAACCAACTCACGAATATTGAGCTTGTAAAACACCTGTACACTGGGAAGCCTGCTGTAATTCCAGAGGCTGCTGCTAGAATATTCTACCACTGTGTATATTGGAGTCTTCCTAGAATTAGCTTCTGAATGGAAACACTTATTTCCACCCCTTTCTCTCCAGTTGCTGGAATGTTAGAACTGGCTACCTGGTTTCTGGATGTTGGGCCATGCTAAGATTTTAGGATTTGCCATTCAAGCCATTCAGATTTTGAATTTATTGTTTGTTTCATTCTTTAGTTACATGGTTCATTTAAAAATTGTCTGTGTTACCTGGCTTTGAAATGACCACCTCTTGTAAACATCATTTCAGGTTGTAAAGAAATGTCTCACAAAAACTTTTGAACAAACTCAACCATTTAGGACAGAGAATTTTAAGTCTGCATAGCATAATAGATAATACAGATGTAATAGTTATGACTTTAACCATTGACCCCATCATGCATGGCACATACGTTAGTAATTTTTCTGAGACCTGCATTTTCATCCAACAAGCTGTGCGATCTGTATGCAGAGCACATGCTTTTAGTTCACTGCTTCTCACATTTTAATGGAAGTATGAATCAACTGAGGAGCTCGTTCTAATGAAAATTAGAGTTTAGTGGTTCCGGGGGTAGACCTGAACATTCGCACCTCTAAGCAGCTCCTGGGTGATGCAAGCACTGCTGGCATGTGGGATACCCTCGAGGACCAACAATTTCGCTCTAGGGGTGTGCTTTTCTGCTTGTCCAGGTGCTCACTGCAGCTTCATTTTCTCTCTTTGCGCTCAGATAGGCAGTGAGCATGAAAATATGTTTCGGGGTATGTTTCAAGCTGACATTTATTAAATATTTCCTGAGTGCTAGAATGTAAAATGAGTCATATCACCTGCTCCTCTGATGCCTTCGGATTTACTGATGCAGAAAGCAAAGGAGCTACCGCACTTACCCAAGACAGCCTGTCCTAAAGGGCACTCCCACGGTCAGAGCGGCTGTGTTTCCCTTGTGCTGTCCATGTGAGATAACATTTCATTGGTGGAAATAAAACTTTAGTTTGAATTGAGACCTGAAGTGTTTGTGATATTCCAGAGATGATGATAATCATATGTTCAAAAGATAGGTAATTTTTTTTAAGAAATACAATTTTGTAACACTGATTTTTATATGGAGATATTAAGGAGGAAATTATAAAATGCAAGTTATCCAGTATTCATTGCTGAAAGGAAGTGCCTGTGTATTATAGGAAGCACAACTTTTTGCTGCTTTGTAGTACTTCCTACAAAGAACAGTGTTGATTCTGAGAGTTCAGGAAAAGAAATTTCAAAAGCAAATGTCTTCAGGTTGGATTTATTATTATTATTATTATTATTATTATTATTATTATTACTATTAGTAGTAGTAGTAGTAGTAAAGAAAGAACAGGAAAGCAAAACTGAAGATCTACTGAAAAGGGCTAGACCTACCTGGGTTATTACTGGAATTCTTGAAAGTCAGTGATCAGGGAGAATTCTCCCTCCTAGATTCTAAAATCTATTGTTAATCTTTGCATTTTCACCAGATAAGGTCTCTTTCTAAATAATCTGTAGGAATAATTCACAGCAGTGTGATTTCCAGGCCTTTGGTAGCTTGCTACAGCCTCATAGGATAGTCTCAACCTAAGCTGAGATGAATTGTGCTATCTCAATGTTAAATTAAACTGTCCTCAGCCAACTTGTAACTATTCATGTCCCCATACGTTGGAATATTTGGTACTTTATTTTAAGTCTAATAAGAATATGAAGAAGGATAAAAGTATTAGAAAACTTTAGTATTAGAAAACTTTAGTACAATGCATTTTCCATAAGGTTAAATTCCTTTTTTTTCTTTGCAAAATTGGCCCATTAATCTGTACCCTTGCAACTGTGAGTCATGATACTTGATTCCTAGCCTTATTGCAAAGATACTCGTTTAGGATGATTTCATGATCTCGCACGGATGCACCTCATAATACAAAACCAAGTGTGTGCAGGTGACCCACATCTTCTCTCAGTTTTAGTCAATATAGTCATATCCACACCTTTCAGATCAGTTTTAGGTTTCCATAGCTCATTGTAACATTCTTTTATAAGAAGACATGAAAGATTAACTATTTTTTTTAAGACTTAAGTCTTTACTATTAGGTTTGAGAAACTAATTCTAATTCTTTTTTATGTTTGGAGGAAAGAAATGCAGCAAGTGGCACATTTCTTCTATATGGTTTTATAGCTATGCATCTTGTTTTTAAGCCAATAGAAACTGAACTTCTCTGCTCACAAATTAGGTCATCTTGCAGCCAGCAATATTAAGAATCCCCCATTTACATTTCTACTTGGAGTCTACCTCCAACATTTCTCAGGCCCTAGATCTCAGAAGGTCACCTTTATTTGTTAGTTAGGAAGAAAGAAGGGGGTGGGCTGGTATAGAACAAGATGGATATTGTACTTGTTCACCGATTTATTTCATCTATTATTGTCTTTCAGACCACGATTCTTAAACACTGAGGGACTTAGAGCTGGGGAGATAATCAGTGGAATGTGAAGTGGTGTGTAAGAATTGGATTAACTGTTCTGGCTGAGTTTTTCATGTGCCCAGGCATGAACTTGGGGCTGGAATAATCCTAGAAATGGATTCTAATCTGAGTATGGCTATGACTGTTCTATGCAAATCAAAATTGAATAAAGGAAAGGTGAAATTGCATGTCTTACTACTGAGACTCTTTTCTATAATTTCCATTCCTTTGAAAAGTAGTTATTAAGCACCTTCTATTAATTAGGCTCTGTAAGATAGTGGGAATACTGTGGTGAACAAAATAAAATTGCTCTCTACCTCCTGGACCTAATCAAGTCAGGGAGACATTAATCATATAGTGATCAATATGCAATGGAATGTTACAGCACTAAGATGCTGCTAAAGCACTGTGGTGAGTGAAATTCATCTAGCAGGGAGCTAATGGGAAGTCATCCTTCAGAAAATGATGTTTGAGTTGCAATCTGATGAATAAATAGCATCTAATCGACATTAGTAATGAGGTGAAGTAGTGAGATGAGATGAAGCAATGCTCAAGCCAAGAGAATTGAGTATATGAGAGCTTTGTGTGGGGAGGTGGGATGTTGAGAGAGGAGGCTGGTCTGGTGGTGGGCAAGGTCAAGGGCATGATATGGAGACACTTGGAGAGGTAAGGAGAGTTAAGGAGTTTTATTTTTATCCTAAGAGTGATGAGATGCAAATTACATGTTTCAAACAAGGGCCACCGTTCTTGCAGTTGGCCAGAAAAAAGATGTTAGTAACTTCATTTTGTGGTAATGAAAGAAGTTAGACTATGGAGATACATTATGGATATATATATATATATATATATATATATATATATATATATATATATATATATAAAGATTTATTTATGCATACAAGCTGGGGTACAGACCAGAGATGTGGGGCGGCAAAAGGGTTCACCAGAGACAGAGTGGGGAGCAGAACAGACAGATGGATGGAAACACATGCTAAGGGGAGCAGCAGGCGAGGCAGGAGAGGTCTGCCTCGCCATGTGGGAATCTCCCTAGCCGGGCTTCAAACTTGCGCTGCCTCTGCCGACAGCTCCACAGCGCAGCGCCTAACCGCTGCGCCACCTGGGAGGCCCTATGGATATATTTTGAAGGGAGAGCCAGCCGGAGTTTAGTGTTTGAATAAAAGGAAACAGGGTGATTCCAAGTTTTTTGGATAAGGAAGTAAGGATGAAGTTACTATTTACTTAAGATGGGGAAGGCTGCAAATTGAACTGGATTTGGGAGTGTCTAAGGCCAACTTAAGTTTAGATACGTTCCATTTGAGAGTTATATTTGCCGTTTTAATGGCAACCTATGAGCTACTCTGGGACAACAGAAGTAGAAACAAAAATCTGAATTGGTGCATTTCTTTTTTTTTTAAAGTAACTTTTTTATTATTATTCATATCTTTTACATTATTGTGCATTCCCCGTATGTTACCCACTACCAATTCACCCATGAACCATCACCATAGTCCCTCGTGCTCTTTTCTTCCCCGTTTTAAGCCTTTATCCTCCCCCTCCCTTGCTGAATGTCTCTCTCTTATTTGGTTTCCCTAAGTTCCTGTTATAAGTGAAACCATTCGATATTTTTCTTTCTTTCTGTCTTATTTAGCTGAACATGATTCCTTCTAGCTCCATCCATGTTGCTGTGAATTGCATGTGTTTATCTTTTTTGACTGCTGAATAGTATTCCATTGTGTATATATACGACATCTTCTTGATCCAATCACCTATTTTTGGGCATCTGGGTTGTTTCCATATCTTAGCTATTGTGAACAATGTTGTAACAACATACGGGTGCATGTATCTTTTTGGATTAATGTTTTTGTGTCCTTTGGGTAGATTCCCAGAAGTAGTATTACTGAGTCATATGGAAACTCCATTTTTAGCCGTTTGAGGAATCTCCATACAGCTTTCCATAGTGGTTGGACCAGTTTGCATTCCCACCAGCAGTGTAGGAGAGTTCCTTTTTTTCCACACCCTTGCCAACATTTGATGGTTCTCTGCCATTCTTGCTGGTGTAAGGTGGTATCTCATTGTGGTTTTTATTTGCATTTCCCTGATTATGAGGGATGTTGAACATTTTTTCATGTGCCTGTTGGGCATTTGCTCTTCTTCTTTGGAGAAGTGTCTTTTAAGTTCTTCTGCCCATTTTTTGACTGGATGTTTGGATTTGCTTTTGTTGAATCATGTGAGTTCTTTGTAGATTTTTGTGATCAGTCCCTTGTCTGTTGTATGAAGTGCAAAAATTTTTCCCAATCAGTAGGCTGTTTCTTTGTTTTGGTTAATGTTGCCTTTGCTGTACAGAAGCTTTTTAGTTTGATGTAATCCCAGCTGTTTATCTTTTCCTTCACTATCTTTGCTTTGGTGGATGTGTCTTTAAAAATGTTCCTAAGATGTATGTCATGTATTGTTTTGCCTATGTTTTCTTCCATATATTTTATAGTTTCAGGTCTGATGTCCAAGTCTCTTATCCATTTTGAATTGGTTTTCATGCATGGTGTAAGGTAGTAGTCTAGCTTCATTTTTCTGCATGTAGTTGTCCAGTTTTCCCAGCACCATTTGTTGAATAAACTTTCCTTGTTCCATTGCATATTCTTTGCACCTTTATCAAAGATTAATTGTCCATATATACGTGGATTGATTTTTGGGTTCTCTATTCGATTCCATTGATCTGTGTGTCTATTTTTGTTCCAGTACCATGCAGTTTTAATTATTATGGCTTTGTAGTATAGTTTGAAGTCTGGACGGGTGATACCTCCATTCTCCTTTTTAGTCAGGAGAGCTTTGGTTATTCGAGGCTTTTTGGGATTCCATATGAATTTCATCAGTATTCGTGCTGTCTCTTTGAAGAATGTCATTGAGATTTTTATTGGAATAGTGTTGAATCTGTAAATTGCTTTTGGTAGTATGGCCATTTTGATAATGTTAATTCTTCCAATCCATGAGCAGGGGATGTCTTTCCATTTCTTTGTGTCTTCTATTTCTTTTAATAATGTTTTATAGTATAGTTTTCTTTGTATAGGTCCTTCACCTCTTTTGTTAGGTTTATTCCCAGGTATTTGATTTTTTTTTTGTTCCAATTGTAAAAGGGGTAGTTTCCTTGATTTCCTCTTCTTTGGATTGATTGTTTGCATATAGGAAGGCTACTGATTTTTGTGTGTTGATTTTGTATCCGGCTACTTTACTAAATTGACTGATTATTTTGATTAGTTTTTCTGTGGAGTTTTTAGGGTTTCTATGTATATTATCATGTAGTCTGCAAATAGTGATAACTTTACTTCTTCTTTCCCTGTTTGGATTCCTTGTATGCCTTTCTCTTGCCTTATTGCTCTGGCTAGGACTTCCAATATTATAATGAAAAGCAGTGGTGACAGTGCACATCCTTGTCTTGTTCCAGATTTCAGGGGAAAGGCTTTCAGCTTTTCACCGTTGAAAATGATATTGGCTGTGGGTTTGTCATATATGGCCTTTATCATGTTGAAGTATGTTCTTTCTATCCCTAGAGTTTCGAGGACTTTCATCATAAATGGGTGTTGGACTTTGTCAAATGCTTTCTCAGCATCTATTGATATGATCAGATGGTTTTTATTTTTCTTTTTGTTGATTGTTGGATTACATTAATTGATTTTCTGATATTGAACCATCTTGTGACCCTGGAATAAATCCCACTTGGTCATGGTGAATTATCTTTTTGATGCGTTGTTGAGTTCTAATAGCTAAGATTTTATTGAGGATTTTTGTATCAGTGTTCATTAGAGATATTGGCCTGTAGTTTTCTTTTTTGTGTTGTCCTTGTTTGGTTTTGATATTAGTGTAATGTTGGCTTCAACAAACGTATTTGGTAATATTCCTTCCTTCTCAATTTTTTGAAAGAGTTTGTGTAAGATAGGCACTAGTTCATTTCTGAATGTTGGTAGAATTCATTTGTGAATCCGTCTGGTCCTGGGCTTTTGTTTTTGGGGAGTGTTTTAATTACTGTTTCTATTTCACTACTTGTGATTGGTCTGTTTAGGTGCTCTATGTCTTCTTTATCTAGTTTTGGATGATTATATCATTCTAGGAATTTATCCATATCTCTTCCAGATTTTTTAATTTATTTGCATGTAGATTTTCATAGTAATCTCTGACTATTCTTTTGATTTCTCCTGAGTCTGTTGTAATTTCTCCTTTTTAATTTATGATCCTATTTATTTGTGTTTTTTCCTGTTTTTTTTTTTTCTTTGTGCGTCTGGCTAAAGGTTTGTCTAATTCGTTTATTTTTTCGAAGAACCAACTTTTGGTTTCATTGATCTTTTGTATTGCTTTTTTGGTTTCTATCTCATTAATTTCTGCTTTGATTTTTATTATTTCATTACTTCTATTAGCTTTGGAGTTTTTTTTGTTGTTGTTCTTTTTCAAATTCTTTGAGATGAGAGATTAAATTGTTTCTTTGAGTAGTTTCTTGTTTCTTGATGTGGGCCTGTATTGCTATATACTTTTCTCTTATTACTGCTTTTGCTGTGTCCCATGCATTCTGGAAAGTGGTGTCCTCAAGTCATTCAACTCAACGTATTTTTAAATTTCTTCTTTGATCTCCTCATTAACCCAGCGGTTTTCCAGTAGTGTGGATTTCAATCTCCATGCAGAGGGTAGGTTCCTTGTTTTCTTTTCATGATTTATTTCTAGTTTAATGCCTTTATGATCAGAGAAGATAGCTGAGATGATTTTGATCTTGATGAATCTGTTGATGTTTGTCTTGTGCCCCAATATATGATTGATTCTGGAGAATGATCCATGTGTACTTGAGAAAAATGTGTACTCAGATTTTTGTGGGTGCATTGTCCTGTAGATATCTGCTAAGCCCCTGAGGTCTAGGACTTTGTTTAGGACTCTAGTGTCCTTGTTTATTTTTTGTTTCGTTGACATGTCCATTGGTGACAGTGCGGTGTTGATGTCTCCTACTATATATTCTCTCTATTGTCTGTATTCAGAGCTGATAATAATTGTCTTATATATTTTGGTGTGCCTTCATTTGGTGCGTATATGTTTATGAGTGCTATATCTTCCTGAGGCACTGTCCCCTTAATCATTATGTAGTGTCCATCTATGTTGCTTTTTACCTTTTTTAGTTTGAAGTCCATTTTATCTGATATAAGTATTGCTGTTCCTGCCTTCTTTTTTGTCTGTTTGCTTGTAGGATTGTTTTCCAAACTTTCATTTTCAGTCTATGTTTATTTTTTGTAGTTAAATGTTTTTCCTGGAGGCAGCAGAAAGTTGGATTTTGTTTTTTAATCCAGCCTACTACTCTGTGTCTTTTTATTGATAGGTTTAGACAATTTACATTTAGGATTAATATTGATATGTGGGCGTCTGTCTCTGCCATTTTGTTTATCTTTTTTTGTGATTTTATTCTTTGCTTTATTCTGTTCTTCTTAGTCATTCCTCGCTGGTTTGGCTTTAGGACTTCTTGGAGTATTTTTTGGAGTGGGGGTTTAGTAGTAATGAATTTCTGGAGATTCTGTTTGTCTGAGAAGGTCCTTATTTTTTCTTCATAGAGGAAGGAGAGCTTTGCAGGATAAAGTATTCTTGTTTGGCATTTGTTAATTTGGAGTTTTTTGATGATGTCAGTTCATTCTCTTCTTGCCCATTATGTTTCTTTGGAGAAGTCTTATGTCAGCCAGATTGGTTTTTCTTTATAGGTTATTTGTTTCTTCCCCCTTGTTAGCTTCATTATTTTTTCCTAGTCTTGCAGACCCGGGAGCTTAACTATTATATGTCTTGCTGTGGGTTTCCTTTCATTATGATAATATGGTGTTCTTCTAGCTTCCTGTATGTCTATTTTCACATCTTTTTTTTTGTGCTTGGGAAGTTCGCCTCGATTATCTGCTTGAATAGTTCCTCGGTTCTTCTCCTCACCTTCAGGGATTCCTATGACTCTTATATTTCCTTTTCTCATAGTGTCAGAAAGTTCTCAAAGTGTTTTCTCATTCCTTTCCCCTCATGCTTCTCTTTCCTTCTCTTTATTGGTTCTTTTTATGTCTGTATCTTTGAGAGTACTGATGCGTTCTTCCATTTCATCAATTCTGTTTTTGTTGCTTTTCTTTGAGTCCTTTAGCTCTTCCAATAATCTTTTAATGTCCTGCATTTCCTTCTTTAGAGACTCAATTTCTTTCTTCAGTTCCCTAATTATATTTCTTATCTCCCTCTTTTCCTTTTCGTCCTCGTCATGGTTTTTAATCATGACACTTTTAAATTCCCTGTCTGGTAGACATTGTAGTTCTTCCATGACATTGTTGTTAGGTTCTGGTAGCTGATTTTCTTTTTGTGGTGTGTTCATCCCTTGAGGTTTTATTTGGTTATTTGTATTTTTCCTTCTCCCTGTTGTTTGTTTTCTGATTTGTTCTAGGCGTTGGGCCACTGTGTCACTAGTATTAGAAGGCATCTCCTTGGTGCGCCTACTGGGATGTCAGGAACTGGTGGCCAGTCCTAGCCTGGCACTGTTACACTGGACTTAATACTGCAGAAACTTCCCTCCTTTGTCTCAGCTCCCAGAGGGGAGGGCAGGGGCTTCAGAATATGGCATGGGGGGCTGGGGCGAACTCTCCCCGTTTCCGGGCTTACTCTCATAGGCGGGGTCGCCGTATCTGTCCCTTTCTGCAGTGGTGCATGGAGACTACCACTGGCCAGGAATGCACTTTTCCCCTCACCTTATACTGCAGAGACTTCCCTCTCTAGTCTCAGCTCCCAGAGGGGAGGGAGGAGGCTTCAGAATTTAGCATGGGGGGCCGGGGAAAACTCTCCCCGTTTCCAGGCTTACTCTCACTGGCGGGGTACCCCCATAGCTGTTCTTTTCCTTAGTGATGTCCTGGGACAGCCATAGACCAGGAATGCAATTTCCCCCTCACCTTAAACTGCAGAATCTTCCTTCCCTTGTCTCAGCTCCCAGAGGGGAGGGCAGGGGCTTCAGAAGATGGCGTGGGGTGGGGGTAGGTGAACTCTCCCTGTTTCCGGGTTACTCTCACTGACGGGGTCCCCTGTATGGTTCCTTTCCTCTGCGGCTCACAGGGACTTCTGTCGGCCAGGAACGCACTTTCCCCCTTACCTTATAGTGCAGACTTCCCTCTCTTGTCTTAGATCTCAGTGGGAACTGGTGAATTCCTTTTCATTATATTTGTTGGCAATTTACATTTAATTTGGACTTGATTTTTCATGTATAATACCTGCTTGAAAATTCAATTTACTTTTAATTTATTAATTTCTTTGTAACTTTTATTTTATTTTATATTTTTATTGAGGTAACATTTGTTTATGACACTATGTAATTTAGAGGTATGGGATCATGTAAATATTTTTTTTAAATATACATTGTTATATCTGTTTTCATAATTTTGCTTCTTTAGTGTTTTTTCAACATAAAGATTTAATGTTTTAGGTAATTGAATCTTTTAGTCATGCTCAAAATGGCATTTTCCTCTTTTTATTCATGAAAACATTTGCCTTGCAACCCTTAAATGGCCTCTTTTTCGTCATTTTAAGTCTAAATAATCTGGGTTTTATTTTGTGTGCATGAGATAATAATTCTAATTAACAATTTTGTCAAACAAGTTAACAAATAATTGCAGAACCATTTTTGAATAATCCTTTTTTTTCACTGATTTAACATGCCACTTTGTTTTATAGTAAGTATTTACATCTATTTGAGTTTGTTTCTAGGATTTATAGTACTTTCTATTAATATGTCTCTCATGGTTCTGATTTTACAGCATTTAATTATTGTAGCTTTCTAGTTACAATAATTTCTAGTTTGCGTTATTATCTGGGGAAACAAATCAACTGCTATTCTTCTTTTTAAATATTTCCTTGGGTTAGTTTCTCTCATTTATGCTTTCAGATGACTTTTAAATATTATGAGATTACCTATCCCTAAATGGTTTTGAAACCTTAGTTGTATGTGTGTCTGGTAACTTTTTTGAGATAATTCTCTGATGGATACCAGAGAATTGTGGTTATTCTCTGTTATTTTGTCTGCATGAGAGCAATCAGTCCCATGGTTTAAGATTTGAAATATTTTGGAGGTAGATAATTTCGTGTGTTAACAAAGTCAAGGGAAACGGGCATGAAATTCACCGAACATGAGGGCACAAGCGAGCATAGATTCCAGTTGTTGAACAAGTTTCCCAAAGGCCATTTGAGGTCTTTCAAGAAAAAAAATGGAGTGGAAATTTGCTTTTTTAGGTTCCGAAATCCTGAGTGACTCTGTCATCGATAAATTATGTTGATGGGGGAATAGCAGGTGGAAGAGATGGCTGTTTTGTATATATATCCAAGGAGGATGAATTCTTCATGTGCTGGAAGGATGGTACTTCAGAAGTAACACTGTTTCCTATTACAATCTTATATGTTGAACATGATATGGAAGAATAAAGAATCTAAATGAGATGCCCTCCGAGAAAGAAACATTGTCCTCACTGAAAATCCATGTCTCAATTAGAACAGAGAGCAGGGGGTGATTTTTATGAAGCATGTAAATATGGGCCAATGTTTGAGACTAGGGATTAGAAGCTATGTGTATTAGTTGGTTTTTGCTTTGTAGCAAACATCAAGAAGTTAGTAGCCTGAAAACACAGTGTTGCAGGTTGGAAATTTGGGCTGAGTTCACCTGGCATTTTTTTTTAAAGATTTCTTTTTATTTATTTATGCATACAAGAACTGGGGCGTAGGCCAGAGGTGTGGGGGTTGAGTGGATTCACAGAGATTGAGTGGGGAGCAGAACAGGCAGATCCACTGAAATACATTGCTAAGGGGAGCAGTGGGTGAGACAGGAGAGTTCTACTGCACTGTGTGGGTCAGCTCTCTGGCCTGGATTGGAACTCAGGCTGCAATGGCTGCAGTGGCTGAGTACTGCTTGATAGTGCTGAGACTTTGACCCCTGCACCACCAGGGAGGCCCATCCTGGATTTTTTTTTTTAAGTGTTGATCTGGTTGGTCTAATCTTGGCTGCGCTTGCTAATAGGCAGCTGCTGGCATGTTAGCTCAGCCAGTTGGTTGGTTATGGACTCACTTGTGACTGAATTAACTAGAGCCTCTTCCAATGTTTTCTTTTAACCTTTCAGAACAGTTGGTTAGGATTGTTCATAAGAAATCATGTATTTCTGAGAAAGTTAAAGTTTGCAAAAAGTCCAAGACCCAGGCTAGGCACTCAACTGATCACGGTTTTAGTTACCATGTTCTGGTGATCTAGTCAGGCTACAAGGCCAGTGTGGATGATGGAGCACCTAGAAAGGCACACTGAAAGGGATATAGCAACAAAATGAAAAATGTAGCCATTTCTATAATCTTCTACCCTGGGAGGGTGATTCAGGGGGAAAGAAATAGAGATTTGAGGAGGAAAGGAGAGATGTATCTGGTTACTGCTTTCAGAGTGGGGAGTTGTGGCAAAGTCTGGCAAGTTTCCTCAACCCCAGGGGTCTGATTCTTATCAGTTTCAGCCCCGGTGCAGCCTGTGTCCTCAGGAGGTGGCAAGAGCTTGGGTCAGTTACATATCTGGGGAGAACAATGGCTGAAGTGATACATGGTATGTGGGAGGAATGAAGTGTTACATTTTGGACAGCATTTCAAGTAGTAGAACAGAACAGAAATATAGTATGGTTAACACCTGGGATTCCAGTGTCCAGATGGAAATGGCAGGTGTTCTAAGTGTGTAAAGTTGGGAGTAGGTTTCTGGAGACATTCTAACCTAGATTTATGTAGAACGAATCCAGTTATTTCATTTTACACGAAACAGTGTCCCCTTGTCATTTATCTGTGTATCTTCACCATATGACATGATATCAAGGGCACAGTACTGCTCATTAAATATTTGTTGCATTGTTTGTTGACTAAGATGTTCTCCTAAGTGAAAAAATTTTAACTAAGGTGGACTCCTTTTCCTAGAATTTTTATTTTACTCAACTCTTCTCTATATATTAATCAGTTCAGATTACAGTGGTCAACAAATTTTTACAAAAGTCATGTTACTGAAATAAAATTAGTCATTTCCTATTAATTTGTATGTGCTCAACACGAATATGACAATCAAATTTAATTTTGGCTCTATTTTTTTGGTAATCTGCAATAAATTGACGTTTACATCACGAAATGCATGCCAGTAGTAATAGGCCTACAGTTAAGACCTGTAAAAAATCAGGTCATAGACTACTTAGATTTCTTCACTTGTCTCTTGTACAGCTGTTCAGGAGCATCTCTGGGGAGCATCCAGAACTGGTCAGCCAGCATTGTAGTGGACCATTTTCCCTGTACCATTGCAGATATCTTGATGAAAACGTTCGCCATGTTCATCAATAACCGTACCACCGTTTTCAGGGAAGAAATCCAGATGGGAAGGAAGAAAGTGGATCTTTAGAGACATATTGTAGCCCAGTTTCTGATACTGCATCAGCATGTCTTCTACTAGTTCCTTGTAGTTTTCTGCCCTAACATTCCCAAGAAAGTTTGTAGACACTAGGCGAAAAGCATTCCATGCTTGTTTCGCATCACCTGGTCATTATTGAAGAGATCTCGAATCTGAGGACGCACAAAAACTCCCTTTTTAATCTTTGCTACCTGAGTCGAGGAAATTTTTCATGCAGGTATCAGAAAACTGGTGAGGCCTGGTCCATGGCTTTCACAAAATTCTTCATCAAACCTAGTTTGATGTGAAGGGGTGGTAGCAGGATTTTGTGAGCCTCGACCAGAGCTGGGTGCTGGATATTCTTCTCTCCAACTGCTGCATTTTGCCTGTGAGTCCATTCCTTCCACAAGTAATGCAATTCACTTGCTCGGCTATCCCACTCACGTAAGAAACACATGTATTTTGTATATCCCTGCTGCAGTCCCATTAAAAGGGCAACTAGCTTCAAATCACCACAGATGTGCCAGCTGTAATTGTTATACTCAATGGAATTCAGTAGCTGCTTTAAGTTATCATATGTCTCTTTCATATGGACAGTATGTGCTACTGGAATAGATGGAAGATGGTTTCCATTGTGCAAAAGCACAGCCTTAAGACTCAGTTTTGAAGAGTCTAGAAATAGTCTCTGTTCTTGTGGGCCATGAGTGATTTCTAAGGCATTCATGAGGCCCTCAATATCAGAACAGAATACCAGAGTACATTCCTTTCTGAAGAAAGGCTCCAAGAGCTGGTGGCACTTTCGCTAGAAAGTAATTGTGACATCTTCTTCTAGAAGATTCCATTGTTGGAGTCTTGATCCTAGCAATTCTGCCTTGTTCTTGGATAAGTCCAAATGATGAACCAGGTCATTTAGTTCTTCCTGTGTTAGCCTGTGTGGGGTTGATGATGCACCACAGTGAAAATCTGGATCACTGCATGATGATGGAACAGGAGAACAGGTTGGGTCACTCATCAGATGAAACAAGGGAATATTGTGCTGGAGGTTCTGGAATAGGAAGTCCCTCACCATGTGGAACTGGTCTCAATGCAGATGGAATATTTGGGTTGACTATTCTCGACTTCTTGTGCTTCGTTATTCCACCGGAAAGAGGAGGAACCAAGCAGAAATAAGTCTTTTATGTGGTTGCTTGGCTATTTCCACACCATGGGGACTGCAAATGGCATTGATGGTCTTTTGCCATTTCACCATTGTGAAAGCTGTGTTGTACATGTAGCACAGTATATATGCAGGGCCCAAGGCTTGTCTTGGTCACCAGCCTTGCATCCAAAGTAAAGATGATAAGCCTTCTTCACTTGAGAAGTGATACTTTACTTCAGGTTGGCAAATGTCACTTCCCCATAAATAAACCAGAAATTGTCCACACTATTAATGCATTTTCGAGGCATGACTGTTCTGTATTGTGCCTAAATGGATAAAATAATAACAGTTCTATGGAACAGTAGCTTAAACTGGCTAGCACAAAGTCTGAAATATTTTCAATGCTCAGTTTTTCTGACAGGGCTTTCTAGAGTGCACTGCTGATGTCAGCTTACTTCAGCAGCCGCCTGGCAGTAGTATTGCATTGCATCTAGAAAATGATGCAACAACTCTGCATGATGTGTATATGATGGTATTATGCAATGCGATGCAAAATTACATCATTCTAGACTGATTAGGATGTTGTTGCAGTCCTACTGGATAAATTTACACAGTGAAACTTGTAAAATGAATTATATGAAATATCTTCAAAATGAGAGCTATTAAAAATTTTTCAGGGTTATCTTCATGTTCAGCACACCAAGATAGTACAGATGAGGGCCTTTTAAAGTCAGTAACAATCTCACTGTTGACCAGTGTTATTATGCACTTTCTACAAAATAAATAATTGATTATACTTTTCTTTCTATACTTCGATGCAAGGCTTTAATAAAGCTGATAACTAGGGCTTTTGTGTGGTAGCAATTGGCAAGACTGGTAGCATTTTGGAAAATTATCATCCTGAAAAGACTAGAAGGAATGGTCTTTTCTGAAATCTTTACTTGTCATGAACTTCAAAAACTGTCTTAGGGAGGGTTAAAACCATTTTCTGATTTTGGATACTTTGAGGACATAATAGTTCTCAAATAATCCAGTTATCACATAAAACATCAGGAAACTAAGAATGTTTAACTGAAATAATTTCCTTGTATGGTGCTAAAAGCAACAATCAGTTTTTATATATGCAGTGTATTTGGCTCAAAAAATTACATATAGTTCCTGTATCATAATAGATATTTTTCATATATGAAATAAAATAAGTTCTACCACCTAAACAAAGCATAGTATTAATTAGTTTCCAGGTTTCATTATTATAACGATACCACAATAATTATTATATCAAGTTGAAACTGAAAACAGGAATTTATAGATCAAACACTATATAGAATTTCTAGAATTTTGATATATATTGCTGAATTAGTCTCAGAATTTTTACTGATTTACACTTCAGTAATATATGAAACTTTTAAGATATAATGGGATCGAAAGTTGTTAATAAAAATTATAACTTAGCAGTAAATATATATATTTGTATTTTTTAGACCCCCTCTTGCATAAGATATCATCACTATAAAAATATTTTCTAATTTTAAGTATGTACGGCATCTTGCCTCTTGTGACTTGAAGCACAGAATGGTGTGAAGATGTAGACAGAATATTTTGGGATGATGGTGGTGAGAAGGGCAAGGAGAGATAATGCGGGCCTTTTTAGGTGATTTGAAAGACCTTGAAATTTATCTCTAAAGCATTAGGTAGCATTTAGAGGATATTAAACAGCAGTAAAATGGGATAAATTATTACATTTTAGATTGATTGCTTTGCAGCAGTATGGGAACTAGACTGAAAGGAGCAGGAGAGGATGTGGTACATAAGTTAGGAAACATTAACACTTGTCCATTTGAAAGAGGCTGTGGTCTGGGTAGGATAATGCCTGCAGAATTGGAAAGAAGTGAATGGATTCAAATATGTAGAAAGTCGAATAGATGGGTGATGGTGATTGAATCTCAGGAATGAGGAAGGGAAATGTATTATGGATGAGTTTCACATTTCAGATTTGTGCAAATGCATGGATGGTTATGCTAATTACTGAGGGAGAGAACATGGGAGTATGAGCGGTCTGGGAGGGGGCCATGAGTTCCGTTTGGGTTCTACTGAGTTTTGCGATGCTTATAGATAGATGTTTAAGAGGAAATGTTGAAATCTGGTGTGTGAATCTGTTGTTTAGAAGGTAGTCTGAATGAGAGCTATAAATATAAGCTTCATCTGAACATAGATGGTAATTGGACCATGGGATGGTGAGAGCCACTGGGGAGAGAATATCATGAGAAATGAGGGCGAGGACCCATCCTTGGGTATTCAGACATTTAACTTCTACAGAGGTGGAGGAGCTGAGAAAAGTTGCCAGAGATTTCCATGGAAAACAAAAAGTAGTTTTCTACCATGGAAACTAAGGGGAGAATGTTTTAGGAAAAAGGGGACAGATGCATGATAACAAAAGGAGCTGAGAGGGCAGCTGCCAGGACACGCGCATTATTGTCAGACCAGATTGGGGACGTTGTTGTCACAGTGAAGAGCTGCTGATGGCAGAAGGGTCCCAGAGGAGAGCCGGCTGGGGATGAAACGGGGCAACACTGTTTGCCATGCATTTGACTGTGAATGGGAGGAGAGTTGGGGCAGTCGTTGAAAGTACATGTAGGGCTCTTAAGACAAGATAAACAGATGTGAATACATCAAAATAAAAAGCTTCTTTACAGCAAAAGAGACATTAACCAAAACTAATAGACACCCTACCAACTGGGAAAAGATCTTTGCACACAATATATCCGATAAAGGACTGATAACAAAAATTTACAAGGAACTCACACAACTCAACAACAATAAAAGCCAATAACCCAATCAAAAAATGGGCAGAAGAGCTCAAAAAGCACTTCTCCAAAGAAGAAAAGCAAATGGCCAACAGATACATGAAAAAAATGCTCAACATCACTTATAATCAAGGAAATACAAATCAAAACCACTATGAGATACCACCTCACACCTGTGAGGATGGTACACATTAAAAATACAGGCAACAACAAATGCTGGAAAGGATGTGGAGAAAAAGGAACTCTTCTCCACTGCTGGTGGGAATGTGAACTGGTCCAACCACTATGGAAAGCTGTACGGCGATTCCTCAAACTGCTAAACATGGAGCTTCCATACGACCCAGCAATCCCACTTTTGGGAATTTACCCAAAGGACACAAAAACACTAATCCAAAAGGATACATGCACCCGTATGTTCATTGTGGCACTGTTCACAATAGCAAAGGTATGGAAGCAACCCAGATGTCCAAAAATAGATGATTGGATCAAGAAGATGTGGTACATACACACAATGGAATACTATTCGGCTTTCAAAGAAGATAAACACATGCAATTTGCAGCGACATGGATGGAATTAGAGGGGATCATACTCAGTGAAATAAGCCAGAAAGAAAGAGAAAAATATCGAATGGTTTCACTTATAACAGGACTATAAGGAAACCAAATAGGAGAGAGACAATCAGCGGGGGTTGGGGGGGGGACAGGAGCGGGGAGGGAAGGAAAAGGGCACAAAATGGAATAGAAAAGAACACAAGGGACCATGGAGATGAATCACGGGTGAATTGGTGGTGGGCTACCCAAGGGGAATAAAAAATGTAAAAGACATAAATAACAATAAAAATATATATTAAAAAAAAGAAAGTACATGCAGGGCTCAAGGATTTTTTTTTTAAATGGGAGGGAGTAGGAATAGATAATATTCATTTAATTTTTTTAAAGATTCATTTTTATTTATGCATACAAGAATTTGGGTGTAGGGCAGAAGTTGGGGGGTGAGATGATTCACCAGAGACAGAGTGGGGAGCAGAACAGGCGTATTGACTGAAATCCACTGCTGAGGGGAGCAGCGGAGAAGACAGGAGCGGTCTCCCGTGTCATGTGGGTCAGCTCCCTGGCAGGGCATTGAACTCATGCCTCAGTGGCTCGCGATAGCTTGATAGCACTGCCTGCACCACTAAGGAGGCTCAAGCTAGATAATGTTTAAAAGATGTTTGCACATATTCACCAGAAGGAGGGGGTGAGAGAAGGAGAAGGGATTGAAAAAAAAAGCATTGATTGTTGGTGTAATTGAGCAAAGAGAAGATATGCTTCACAGCCTTCCAAGGGTTTTGCTGTTGCTGAGCAGGGCAACACCCTTAAACAGAAACAGCAGGAAAGGGGGAGTGGTCGATATGGATGTGATTGGATGTTTGCTGGAAGAAATTTAAATAAAGAGTTGAGTCTGTGATAACTTTGATTTCCTCTGTGATGTGAGAACCACAGTTAATTATTAAGAAGAAACAGAACCAGAAGCAGACTAGATGTTTGAAAGTTAGTTGAGTCAATCACATTGATTAAGTTTCTAACTAGAGGTTGTGGCATTCACCCATCAGTTCCCCCTAACCGTTTTGACAGTCCAAATGCAGGCATAAGAAAAGTGGATTGATTCATCACTGGACTTTGCTTTCTGGATAAAGAAGTTTATGGTATTGGCTAAAAATGAACCAAACTCAGGTATTTAATTTAAATTGAATAGAAAAGAAGATAAGGACAGTTGGGCAGTTATCAGTAGGAAGAAAGTTAGTTTGTATTAGTGCTTTAGCAGGAAGCTCTAGGGAGGTTGAAGAATAAATACAGTGAAAGTATTTTTTGAAGAGGCAACTTGGAAGTGTAAAGAGTTTGAGGCAGAGAGTTAGAATGTTTTTGCTGGTGGAACTATTTTTTTTTTCCTTGTTGTAGTCCCCATAGTCCTCCCTCCACCATGTCACCTATGAAACACCACCATATTCCCTTGTGTTCTTCCCTCCCCCTCCTTTTCTGGATGCCTCAGATCTATGCTCAGCTTGTTAGTTTTGTCTTTTTCTTGACCTTTTGTTTGGTTTCTCTATATTCCAGTGAGATCATTCAGTTTTTATCTTTTTCCTTCTGACTAATTTCATCTAGTATAATTCCCTCCAGCTCCATCCATGTTGCTACAAATGGCATGAATTTGTTTTTTTTGATTGCTTGGTAATATTCCATTATATAACGACACCACAACTTTTTGATCCATTCATCTATTTGGGGCCATTTGAGTTGTTTCCATATCTTGGCTATTGTAAATAGTGCTGCAGTAAACATAGGAGTGCAGGTTTCCTTCTAAGTTAGTTTTTTTGTGTCCTTTGGGTAGATTCCTAGGAGTGGAATCACTGGATCACATGGTAGATCCATTTTTAGTGTTCTAAGGACCTTCTACGCAGCTTTCCATAGTGGCTGGATCAGTTTACACTCCCACCAGCAGTATAAGAGGGTTTCCTTATCTCCACATCCTCTCCAGCATTTGTCATTTCTGTTTTTTTTTTTTTTTTTAACGTGGGCCATTCTTACTAGAGTGCGGTGGTATCTCATTGTGGTTTGGATTTGCATTTTCCTGATTATAAAAAATATTGAACATTTTTTCATATACCTATTGCTCTTTGCACTTCTACTTTGGAAAAGTGTCTTTTTAGTTCTGCCCATTTTTTGACTAGATTGTTTGCTTTGTTTTTGTTGAGTTATGTGAATGCTCAATGAACAGACTTTCATGTGTCTGAAAGAAGGGCTACAAACTATACCTGCCTTCTGACCGGGAAGCATACAATGTGTACTTCATGGTATATGTGAATATATTATTTTATTAGAGCTGTTATAACAAAATGCCAAAGACTGTGTTGTAAACAACAGAAATTCATTTTCTCATGGTTCCAGAGGCTAGAACTGTAAGATAAGGTGTGATAGGCTTAATGTCTCTTGAGGCTTGTCCTCTTGACTTGCAGACAACAGTGATGGTGAAAGCCTTCTCTCTGTGTCCTCATGTGGTATTTTCTCTGGGCCTGCCCAATGCTGTTGTCTGCTTGGGGGCCTCAAATTGCTTTTAAGGACACATAAGTCAAGTTGGATTAGGGCCCAAAAGAATGGCCTCTTTAACTTTATCAGCTCTTTAAAGGTCTTTGCAAAAAATATGAGTATTTTGTGGTCTTGGGGGAATTGAACAGCAACATATGAATTTGTTGAGGTCGTGAGGTGAGAGTCTAAAGCTATCCATTGAGAGGTCCATTAGGCAGGTGATATTCTTGTGGGGAAACCAGCATTCAATTAAGGCCATAAGCCAAAAAGCCCAAGAGGGTGAAACTATGCAATGGATAGAATTAAAATTCCGGAATTTTGGCAGTGAGATTTGTTGGGTGCAGGTAGGTATGTAAAAGGGAAATCGTAATTCATTGTAAAGTCTAGTATCAGTGGAGTGAACGAAGATAGTTCACCTGCTTGGTTCACTAAGGGGGTAAAGGAGATCTTTGATTTTTTTTGTTGTTGTTGTTGAATTAGCTGTCTCATAGTGTTGTCAGCAGTAAATCTTGATGGAAAAATGGTGGGGTTTGCAGTGCTTTTCACAGTATTTTACATTATTTTTTGTAGCTAAATGAATAGATTTTTTTTTACATTGAACTTTTCAGTAGGTTATTATTTGTACAAAGGGAAGCTATTGATTTTGTTCTACTTATTTTATAACTCAATTATTGGTTTAAATAGTTTCTTGGGGATTCTTTTTTCCATATCTTCCATAAATAGCTATCATTTTGTCTCTTTTCCAATATACCTCTAATTATATTGATTATAATAATAGTGGTGTCTGGATCTCTCTCATATATTGGCTCATGGTAAGGGCTGGGTTTTATTCCTGGAAAATGCATGCAATTGTCTAGGTAAAAATTAATGGAACTGAAACCAGAGTTGGTGACATGAAAGTGATAGAAAAGGGATATCTCTTTTAATACAATGCTTGACTTTTGACTGAATATAGAATCTGGAAAAAGAGAGCTGAAGATGAATTCAACATGTCCTTTTAGATAATACAAGAATATCTCTGGTATTTCACCTTTAAAATAGAATTATTTCCTTATGGTAAATGTTTGAAAGGATAGTAACTGGGCTAAATACTATTCAAAATTTTAATATATTAATTATAAACTACCAAATTATATCCAGTATACCAGCGATGTCACCATACTCCTTCACCCTTCACCAACACTGGGTGTCATTGTTTAAAATATTGGTAAAGGCTCAGGATAAAGGCAGAACTTGTAAGCTGACCATATCTGAGGTAAACAGCAGGAGAACGGGAGGGAGAGGGGTCAAAATGGGAGGGAAGAGCACAAGGGACTGTGGTGATGGTGCACGGGTGACCTGGTGGTGGGAGAACTATGGGGACTACACCTGAGAGGAGAAATTAAATTTTGTACAAAAATGAACAATGGTGTAAGAAAATTTAAAAAAGTTAAAAATTAAAAAAATAAATAATATGGTTGTTAAATCCATGGGAACAAAATGACATCTCATTGTTCTCTTTTGAATACTTAAAATAGCCTTCCCTGATTGAGGGCTGCCAAATATTCTGCTAATTTACCATTTCAGTAGTTAAATACATCTGGGGTTTACCTTTGCCTATGGTGTGAGGTACAGATACCACTTTTCTCCCTAAGTGTGAACTAGGGTTTCCAGCTCTAGGTGAATGACATTCTAAAAGAGAGAAATGTGGCCTAGAAATTTCATGTGAAAGGAATAGCAAAATTTAAGTGAAACAAAAATCTAATTGTTAGGAATCTTAAACCACTCCGAATCAATTTAACAAAAAATTCATTAGGAATATATGTGGTTCAAACTCCTCATTGTAATTTATTTACTTCATTTATTTATTTTTTAAAGATTTATTTATTTGTTCATAGAAGAACTGAGGAATAAGCCAGAGGTGCAAGGGTATAAGCAGGAGAGATCTGCTGCACCCTATGTGGGTCTGCTCCCTGACTGGGGACCCTGGCATCAAACTCAGGTGGTCCTGTTGATAACACTGAGACTTAACCCCTCGGCCACCAGGGAGACCCTCATTGTGCTATCTAAAGCCCATAACCAACAACTAAAAACTGGCAGTAAACCTACAGAAAGCTGAAGGGATACAATGACTGCTCCAATAATTTGAAATGGCAGTCGTTTTCCCAGCCACCACTCTGAATAATGCCAGTCCAGTGAGGGCCCCTGGGGCACAGATGAAGTGGCTGAGAATGCAGGTGCTGTATAGAGAAGAAAGGGTGATCATTCTGGATAAGAGAACGCAGTTGAAGGTATGAAGCTTCAGCTTCCTGTTGAAGGAGCCGGAAGTAGGGGAGTGACTAGAGAGGTAGTAGGGAAACTATGGTAGAGCAGAGTCCTGGGCTAAGTCACAGAGCACTTTTTAGGACTTTCTGAACGGAAATTTATTGGTGTCCTAAGAATGCCTTTCCATTTGTTGGAAAGCAAAAATCTTCAATGTGGTGGAAATTAGCTATAGCTGAAGTCAGATCTGAATTGGATTCCAGTTCTGTTACTTTAAAAACACTGTGAACCCAGAAAAATCAGGTTTTTTCACTTTCATTTTTTTACTTCTTTATTTGTAAATGACCAAACGAGGTCTTTGGCTGGGGCCCACAAAGCCAAACTCTGAACCAGGAGAAATGGCTTTACATGGAAGAGTTTATTCCAGGTGGTCATCAAGGGAGTGGGTGGGACATGCACCCCCAAAATTGGGTCCCTGAATGGCTGAAGTGTTGGGATTATATCAGAGATGGAGGATGATGAGGGGATGCAGGGCTCACAGGATCTGCGGGACGTGAGTCGAGGTGTTGAGTGGCTCAACAGATGTTTGTTTTTTTTTTAAGATTTATTTATGCATACAAGAGCTAGGGTGTAGGCCAGAGGGGCGGGGCGGGGGAGGGGGGGCGGTGATGAGAAAATTCACCAGAGACTGAGTGGGGAGCAGAACAGGCAGATTGACTAAAATACACTGCTGAGGGGAGCAGCAGGCGAGGCAGGAGAGGTCTGCTGTGTCAAGTGGGAATCTCCCTGGCCAGGGATTGAACTCATGCTGCAGTGGCTGCTGATAGCCTCATAGGCTGAGACTTAACCCCTTGTGCCACCAGGGAGGCCCTCAACAGAGAGTGTCTGATGCTATTCTCAACCCCAGGGGGACACACAGAATTTTATTAGGGATGTTACACAATTGATTTTCCAAGTTCCCAGGAATGCAGGGGGAAGCCAACTGATGATTACTTGTGAGGAGGGGGCAAAGGGAAGAGAGAAGAAGAGGAGAGTTTAATTTCACTTATTCCTAGTTTTCGAGTCTAGGGAAGTTTTGCAAAATAGAGGGAATCCTGCATGTTTATTTGTTGGAGATTAAATAAGATATGGTTAGTCAGCTCTACTGAGGAAACAAAATAAGCCCTTATTTAATGTTGCTTTCATGATGATTATTAAATACTGTATCATTGTTTTAGACAATGTATATAAAATAACTTTATAGAGTATGGAGAAAACCAGATGTGATGTGTTAATGCTGTCAATAAAACTAAATTCCTAGTTTTCATGTGTGTGGGCTTTCTGAATATAATAACTCCTATACTAATTTTGTAATTTTAGACAATTATATAGTAGAAATGTGTGTAAAAGACAGTGGTATTACTTAATTTTGCAAGAGAAGTTCAAACTGAAAGCTTAGATATTGCACATTATTCCTTGAAACTAAGAATAATTTAATTTTGTAGTAAAATTGCAAGTGTACAAGATTTCAAAAATTTGATGAATAATTTTCATCCCAAATTTTAGTGAATTAAGGAAGATTTGCTCAAAAGTTGAAGTCACCACATTTTCACAGTGTATGTAATTTTATAATCATGGGCTCAAATGTAAATATAGGAAAAATATGAAATGATGTCTTGGTCATAGATAAAAACTTTTCCCAGTACTTATTTATTTATTTATAAAGACAGACTATTCTTTAGCTCAAATATTAATGTTTCATAGTGGCAGAACACAAGTCAGTGACAAGCTTCCATTGAAGCCCAGACAAAGAAACCCTTTATGTTCCAAGATCTCTTTGCTGTCTGAATGATACCAGCCTGCCCATCTCCTCAGAATTGTCCATGGAGTCGTAATTATTCTGTAGAAATCCGTTTATATCTTATTTCGTGGTTCGGCCACAGAAAACATACACAAATGTACACTCCTAGGGATATGATGAGAAACCACAGACGCTGGCCCAGAAGGCCTCACACCTGAGCTTTGACAAAGCACTGGAGCTGTGGTGGTTGTTCTCCTCAGCATGGCATCTTCCACATGGAAGGAGACATGGAGAGTGTGTGGATGTAGATATTTAATCTTTTCAGTAGTTTCTGCTTTTCCATTTCACATATTTGTTTCTTGAAAATAAAGTTGAAATTGAATGTGTGTAGCTAATAGCTAATTTTAGTAAGTAATTCAGGAAGCAAGGAAAATGTGCTTCCAACTTCCAGTGAAATACATGTGAAATGTAGTTTCCTCAGAGGCTCAGATGCCTCCAGCCACTCCCTGGAGGCCATTAGAACCTCTGATACAGAAAAGAAAGAATAAAATATATTTGAATGAGAAAAAAAATCTAAATTGGCCTAGGAATATCTTTAAGGGAAAAATGATTCATCTGAAACTAAAATACTGTTTATGAATACATCTGTTCTTCCTTCCTTCCCCCTTTCACTTTGTCTGTAATTATATTTTATTTCCTATTGCTTGGTCTCTCATCCCTTAATGACCCCAATTTTCTGATTGGCCCTCCTTGACCTGCACAGAAGTCTACTTAAGCATTCAATGAATTCTTTATGAAATTCTGTGGTAATTTAATCTGCTCTGCAGGGTCCTTTTAGGAGCTTTGTTCTGTTTTCTGACTTTAAGACTGGAAAGCTGTTCCTAAATCCTAATTTTTGTTTTTTCTCTTGTCCGTTGTATTCTAGGGAGAAACCAAATACCATCCCAAGTCTTGTCCAGATTCCTTTGGTGATTATTAGTCTTATAAATTATAAAGTTGTATCTCTTTTAGAAATGCAGCATTCCAAAGACGTTGTCTGACTTAACTGTTGTCTTCATTTTTCCATTTAAAATATTTTAGTGTTTCTTGTCAAGTCTTACGATTCAAACTTAGATATATAGAAATATAATGGAGAGAAGCAGTTGTACTCAAAGGCTTTGGTCAACCATGTTGCTTTTGGTTGTTACGGTGTTTGAGAGAGTAGCACCTGAGAAGGAAGGAGAAGTCCTTTCCTTGAGTAATGTTCACCTGAATGTGGGGAATTTTCCAGCAGTGCAAGTTTCTGATGACGCCATCTTCTCTTAGTACACATTATAATTGAAAATTCACACCTGTTAATAGTCTAGGGTTTTAGGGTTGCTTGATATTTTAAAAATGTGTTTTATTTTTGCATAGAAGAACTGGGGTGTAGGCCAAAGGTTTGGGGGATGAAAGGATTCACCAGAGACAGAGTGGGGAGCAGAATAAGCACATTGATTGAAATCCACTGCTGAGAGGAGCAGTGGGCAAGACAGGAGAGGTCTGCCACGGTCTATGTGGGTCAGCTCCCTGGCCAGGGATCAAACTCAGGCTGTAGTGGTGACAGTGCTGAGACTTAATCCCTAGGCCACCAGGGAGGCCTGAGTTGCTCCATCTTGCCTGCACTATACAATATGGACATATGAAAGCATGTAAGCATAAAGCCCTAAAATTTTTGCTTCCTATCAAAGTATCCAGCATTAGTGTACCAGGATATATCTTCCTCTTCAAAATAATTTTTTCTAATATGACATTTTAATAAAATTTCCCCTTATCTGTCAACTCTGCTGGGTAGTCAGGCTGCTGTGAACACTGTCCGCTATAGGGGCCCAAGGGAAACAGACTCCCCATTTTATTTCCTCTTTAGCAATATGCATTTGTTAACTCCATTTTGTATTTGAAAAAATGTAAAGATAATCTCTTTGGGGTGACTTCCTTGCTTTTTGAAGATTGTCTCCTTTCTAGTTCCAACCCCTGGTGGAGAAAACACGGAGCCTGTTATGGGAACCGAGAATCTTCTCTGTGCTTTCTCATTTTCTCTTCTTTCCAGTTTCCTACCAGTTTTCATAATTTCTTCCCCCCCATCTTGGTGCTTGAGAATCTTTTCCATGTTTCAGTGTCACGTACACTCACCCTGTGACAGGTTTTCTATGGGGTGAAACAGTGCTTTGCACGTTGTAGCCATTTCTGCCTGACGTCAGCTTGCCTTCCTGCTTCCCTACATTCTCAAGGACAGCATCCTCTCTCTGATTCTTCCACCACAATCTTCATTTGTTCTAAGAACACCCTCACTGTTTCCTTTCCTTTCACTGTTCCCACTGGGGCATCTTCTCACTCTTGTTAACTAAATATAATAGCATCTTGCTTGGAAATAAATGTAATAATCTTCACAAGCCATTGATTCCTTCTTACTCTTACTTCTCAGGGGGTTACTAAATAGTTCCTTCTATAGGCAATGGAAATGCTAAGGGAAATATAACGTGTGTGAGCAAGAAGAATTGTCACCCGACACACTTTGGTGCTGCAGTAATTTTGATGTGTGCCTCAGACGCTCTGGCTGGGGAAAGTCAGAAAGAAAGAAAAATGGCCAAAAGTATACTAAAATAGAATTGGGAAAAATAATGGGACAGTGATAAAGATGTATATTCCCATGTCAGAAAACTTGAAATAAAGGATAGGGAAATGTAGAGGGAAATAAAGATAACATTGAAAAAATATTAAAAAGGTGCAATAACTTCTGAAAAGCGCTGATAATGTATTATTTATCTTCTCACCTTTACAGTAGCTCCCACTATACTGAATCCCCTAGAGAAATTTCTTTTGCAGTTTGCCTTTAGCTAAACCTGTTGGGAGAGATTGAGCTAAAGTAACAGGCAGCTTCAAAGGTTCATTACGTGTCAATCTTTGATTTAAACTCTTGTCAGTGTTAACGAACAGAGTTAGTCCTTTCGGAGTTATCTTTTTGTTGAGAAGATTTTTCATGCAAGGTTAATGTGGCATGAGTGATAGTAATTTAATGCTGAGACCCCTGTTTCTATCAGAATTATTTTGCTTTCCACAGTCACTGAATTATTTATGAGTGTGTGCAAATTTACCATAATACAAGTCCCATAAAATGGAGTAATATTAACTTTAATTGTTTTTTGGCCTCCTCTTCTCTCTTTGCTGCCTTTACTATTCCTTCTTTGGCATTTTATTTTATTGCTTGAATACTTAATTTGGAAAGCTGATCTTAAACACTCACTGTTTTAATTTGGTAAATGGATAGATCTTTTTATTGCTTTCATTCTGTCCAAGTTTGAGGGATTTGCTTTGTGTTGGCCAAAATTGCTGTATATTTCTAATCCTATTCAATAAACAAAATATTCTTTAATTATGGTGTCATGAAAAATAAGCATTTCTTAACAGTCTTTTACATCATTTCTTTTTTGCCATCTTACAGGTATAGTGATGATAATTCTAATTTATTTAGATTTGGTTCCTCTGTGAGTCATATTTAATAATATTTTTCTAATATTAAAGGAGATAGTAAAAGTCATTGAATTCATTAGATAGGATCTTGTTTTTATTATTTCTGTAAAATATAAGATCATGAGGAAATGCAAAAGAAAGTGATTTGTGTGCATAAGGATTCAAGGGTAGAGAAAGATAGTACTGTTACCAGTGATTTATGAAACCAGATCTACTGAGATGACTGAATTTTCTGTGCTGACGACTATATTTCAGACACAAAGAAGCATAAAGGGGCAATTTTATTTATATCTTATTGGTTATCTTATTAGTCTATTTGAATGTTAGTGTTATTTATGTTCTAGGGTGGCTATTGATAAATGTGTCCATCAGTATGAAGTATCTGAAAAAGACTAATGTGGCTTCTAATATTTTTTGCTGATACCTGATGCTGGTAGTTTACTCTATCCACATTTCGTAGTATTTTGCTCCTCTGGTGAAGAGTCCCCATTTTACAGATGAGAAATTCTAGTCAGATAAAAGGCAGTAAAACATATTAACTAAAAGCCTAGACTGTGGAACAAGATCACTTGATATCAAATCCTGGCATTCCTAATTACCATCTGATTGTCTTTGGTTAGTCAATTGGATTTATTGGTAGAGTTAGTATATTTGAAATGTTTTGAAACATTTCCTGGTATTTAGTGAGCTTTGTAAATGTGTTAGTTACTATTATTGGTGTCATATTTTATTATTATGTGACCGTATAGTTTATATCGACCCTGGAGCAGTGTTTTTAATCCCTTGTCTGTGTGCTATTTCAGGACACATGCTGCCCTTCTAGTTGGGCATGTTGTAGTATATCTTGCCTTTCTCTGAAAACCAAAGGTTCGCTGGGAAAAAAAAAACACAGGACATTTGTGAATTTTAAACCTTGCGTTGGCATAACAGGTGAATAAATGAATGCCAACTGGTAAATTTGGTATAGAAGAAACTAAGTCCAGGGGTGACGTCATCAACATGGTGGTGAATGGACACTAGTATCAACTCTCCCAAAAGAAAAGCCGCCTATAAAGAGACATCAGCCAACCCAGAGAAGATCCAGAAACCCTACATAAATCTAACACCCTCACGGGTGAGTAGAACTTGTAAAGAAGCTAAAAAGACTGATTAAGGAGAAGAAAGAACCACCAGATCCCCTCTCCCCTCCCCTCAAAACAAAACCGGACCAGGAGACCAAGACAGAGGCACCTGAGGAAACCCAGAAAAAAAAAGGTGGGCAGAGGCATTTTACTGGGCACAGCAGAGTGATAAAGCTCGAGACTGACACCAGCAGTCCCTCCAGGTAGCAACAGAGCCCTGGAGAGGGCAGAGTGCACCGGGGAAGTTGGTGGGACACGAAACAAAGCCCCAGGCAGCCGTGGTGTGGCCCCTCCCCCCACCTCCATTATGGAGCCAGCACTCTAGCTCCTCTCTGGAACAGAACTCTGGGGTAGTGGTCTACCCACCCCTTCAGTGACACTATTAATAGCTAACCATTGGAGGAAACGCGGGAGAAAAAAAGAAAAACAAAAAACAAAAAAAACCTCCCAGCTACAGGTGCGGGAGAAACACAGGACAAAAGCCGCACGCCGTAGGAACTTTCTGTCCTGCCCCGCGCAAGAGAGGGAGAGCTCCCGAGGCAGTTGCACTGCGCCTCTCGCAGAGAATTACCGGGGGAGGTGGTCAGCTTCATAACCCACAGATAAAGACTGTGGGCTAGGCTGCCGCAACTGCCCTCCAGGCGCCAGAGAAGTGCGAAACAAAAGCCGCGCTCGGTTGGCACTTCCCGCTCTGCCCTGTGCAGAAGAGGGAGCCAGGTCAGGGCAACCCCACTGAGGCGCGCCAATGCCCTCCAGGCGTGCGCGCCCCGCACCACCACACCCCGCCCTCCAGCCGCTCAAACAGCTGCGCCCCCGCCCTCAGCTGGGCAAACAGCTGTGCCCCCGCCCTCCAGCTGTGCCCCCGCCCTCCAGCCGCG
>PVIJ01014872.1:0-38807 GCA_004024925.1 Scalopus aquaticus
GCATCTTTCGTAAGGGCACTAATTCTAATCATGAGCGCCCCACCCTCGTGACCTAATTATCTCCTAATGCTGCCACAGTGTGACAAGGATTTCAACATGTGAATTTGGGACAGGGACTCTCCACTCAGTCCATAGGAGTGGGGAGCTGGGGAAGACAGTCCTGAAACCCTGCAAATAATCCTCCCTTTGTCAACAGAGTAAAACATCATCTCAAGACATGAGAAAGGCCATGTGGTTAGACAAAATCAAGAAAAAGTTTTACGATAATGTATACTCCCGCGTGGAGACATTTGTGCTGAACATGCGCCTCATCTTCCAGAACCACAAGAACCATTACAAAGTAAGTGGTTCTCTCTGCTTCCCTTTTCCTTTCAGTTAAGGCACTTTGCCTGTCATCTTCTTGTATCAGAGAAATGTTACAACTCCCCTCAGCCTGTGGCAAACCCACAAGTAAACATTGTGGCCATGTTCTAAAAGCCACACCCTCTGGGATAGGAAAAAATAACCACAGAGTCAAAGGTGTCCTTGCAAACACCATCCTGGAGCCTCAGAGTCAACTCACTTCTATATAGTCCAGTGAACTCAGACGCAGCTCCCCCAGCAGGAAACAAGCGCGTGTTCAAGGCCTCTAGTACTTCCTGTCCTTAATCAGATTTTAAATTCATTTTCTAAAATTCATGTGGAAAAAACACTTCGAGAATATCAACATTTTATATTAAGCCCATTTCCAATTTTTAATAAGAAATTTGAAAAAAGTAAACTGGAAAAATAAGCGACTAGTGTTTTGTTTCAGATTTCTCCAATTTCAAAATCTTGGATTTCTTTACATCTGAATTTCTTAGTGTGGTATCAAAAAGTTAGGAAGAATCACAAGAATAAAGAAAAAAAGAGGTCATGAATTTGTTCTGACATTTCTGTACTACCATGTTGTTACAAGTAATAGGTGCTGTGTTAAAAAGTGAAATAACCAGAAGTTTTAAGGTGACGCCAATCACTACATTTCTGGTAAAGAGTCAGGCTGCCTCTCCGTAGAGAAATGATTGAGCTGTCAGGGAACTTAAGTTTCTTTTCACTTGAAGAAGTGTTGGGTTATCTGAACGCAGAGCCCCACTCACTGGCACTGCCTGTGACCACTTCTGTCCCTGCTTGAAATTTTCAGGGACAGAATTTCTTCAATCTGGGACTCCAACTGGAGAAATATTTTGAAGAAAATTTCCAAAGCATTTTTGCCATCAGGAAATAAGCAAGAAGCATTCTGAGCCCATTCTTTACAACACAACCTGCTTCTGCTTCCCTGGGACCTCCAGCCTCACCTGACCTGCTGCACCCGCAATGCCCCCAGCCTGTTGCTGTGCAAACTCTGTGTGACTCTTCTTCAGACTTTTATGGTTGCCATCCTGCTCATATATACATATATACACATATATGTGCATATATGTGCATATATACAACATGTATGCATACATATATACATGTGTGTATATATACTTATATACTTGTATACATATGAATATACATACATACGCACATGTGTAGGTATGTATACATATGGATAGGTATGTATATATATATCCAAATAAAATTTCAAAAGGTCTTATCAGTCCTCTTAAGGAATAATTTGGAGTGAAACCTACAATAGGAAATAAAGAATCTTTCTAGAAAGAACCACATCCTGGGTTTCTATTTATTTGAAAGTTTTGTTTGGTCCTGAAGTAAACTGTCTCCTCTTTCCTCCTCCCCCTATAGGATATATTTCCTTCCTTCCTTCCTTCCTTCCTTCCTTCCTTCCTTCCTTCCTTCCTTCCTCCCTCCCTCCCTCCCTCCCTCCCTCCCTCCCTCCCTTCCTTCCTTCCTTCCTTCCTTTTTTGCTCTCAGGTAGTTTATAATTTTTTTTGTTATTGTGCAAATGATCTTTTTCTTGTTATATTTGATTACTGATGATTGTTGGAGGAAGCCGCTGCTGTCTTGGCCATTGGCCACTGAATACTGGCTTGTAGGCTTTTTCGGCCGGTTGCATCGTGGGGCCTGTGCAGATGCTTAGCGTTTTCAATTTTCAGTTCAGAGCCTCAGAATCAGTGCAGCTGGTGGCAGCATTTCTCGCACAAGCAAGAAGAGCTCTGATAATTCTCACTCTGGGGGGAATAGCTCTGCCCCCGCATCCTGGTGACCTCAAATGTCCATAGACACCGCTCAGGCAAGACTTCAGATCAGTTGATCTGATCTATGTCTTGGTGGGTGCACTGGGATCCTTCTAGAACACAGGGGCTGCTGTAAAGCTAATTGCCCACTCACCTCCTTGGCTTCCGGCAGCCGTGGTGGCCCCGTCTCTCTTCACGGGTCAGGTTCTGATGAGGTCTGAGACTTTCTGGCTGTTTTAGGGTACAGCCCAGGCACCACCTAGCAGGAATGGAACCTTGTGTCAACCACAAGCCTTTATTGTGACAACCACAACTGTGGGGCTGTGGCTGGAGATGAACGTGAGATGGACCCTGCCCCAGCCTGCCCACTGCCCCACGGCCACGCGGAGCTGGGCCATCACCCCGGCTAGACAGGCATGAGAGTATTTTTAGAAGTTTTCCTGGTGGTCTTGCTAACCCAGGGAGAACGCAAGGTTCTGGAGCTTCCCGATCCTCAGGAACAGGGAGTCCCCCCAACCAGGAAGGAGGTGGGTGCTGCTGAGGGTGTTGCTCAGCTGGGGTGTCCACCTGCTCTGCCGATGCCCATTGCAGGTCAGGGCGGGGTCCGGGCTGGCCACTTCCCTCAGCCCCGCCCTGACCTGCCCCTGCTGTCTTTGTTGACTTTTTTCAATGTCTTCTGATTCCTTTTATTATGTTTTTATATTTTACATTCACAATATTTTGGGGCCACTACAGAGGGGTCATACTAGCTGTTTCCTGGTTTTTGGAAAAGAAATTAATTCATTAAACCTCTGAAGTCTTTATTGGTTAACTGTCCAGCCCAAGGCCTGACTGGGCGCCCCCTCTTCCCAGGCCCCTTCCACTTGGGAAGGCCCATCCCTGAGAAGAGCCTTTCTCTGTGCACTATCCAATGGGGAGATGGGGGTGCAGGCCACACCCCACATCTCTGATGTCCCCATATTGCAAAGAGAAAATCTGTTGGAATACATTTTCGAAAATGTTGGTTTCCAGAAAAATACAGGCAAGATTTTATGGAAATTGACAAGCTGATTCTAAAATATAAATGAAAATGCAAAAGGACAAAGGACTAGTTAGGCCAAGAAAATCTTGAGAAAGAGTGACAGTGTTTCACTTGCTATAAAAGCAACAGAAATGAAGATAATGTAATGTGGGCAAAAAGATGGTTATGTAGGTCAGTATAATAGTGCAGAAACACACACATAGAGACAGAAAAGAAATAGAGACACATGTCACCAGATTTACAACAAAGATACTGCTGCATTTCACTGGGGAAAAAACGATCTTTTCACTAAGTGGTGCTGGAGCAACTGAATATCCTACATCACCTGAAAATTAACTTCAAGTGAAGGATATAGCTACATATGAAAGGTATAACAATGAATCTTTTAGGGTATATAGGGTAAGCCAGCTGATTTTCAACAAGCATGTCAAGAGCACCCAATGAGGAAAAGATGGTCTTTTGAGCAAGTGGCATTGGGAAAACTAGATCTCCATAAGTAAAAAAGATAAATTTGAGCCCATACCATACCCCATAAACAAAAATTAACTCAATATACACCAAAAACCTCACATTATGAGGTAAAACTACTAGAAGTAAACATTGAGGGAAGTTTTCTTGACACTGAATTTGGTAGTGATTTCTAGATATGACATCAAAAGCACAAACAACAAAAGAAAAATTATTTTCTTCATCAAAATTAAGAACTTTTGTGCATCAAAATATAAAGAAACTGAATAAACAACCTACAGGAAGGGGAAAAGATATTTGCAAATCATACGTTTGATCAGGGATCGATATTCTGAACATCTAAAGAACTTCTGAGGCTCAAGCTCAACAAGAAAGATCCAAAACAACTCAGTTCAAAAGTGGGCAAAGGACCTCAGTAAACATTTCTCCAAATATGCAAATGACCATGAGCGTATGGAAGGATGTTCAACATTATTAGTCGTTACGGAAATGTACATCAAAAACACAAGATACTGCTTCATAACTAGGAGGATAGCTGTGAAAGACAGGAGAGAAAGAGGAGAGACAGAAAGAGAGAGATTGGGGGTGGGGAGAGAATTGTGGATATAGAGAAATTGGAACCATCCTGCCTTGCTTGTGGAAATATAAGGTGGTCAACCATTGTGAAAAGCAGTTTGGCAGCTCCTCAAAAAGTTAAATCTAGAATGACCACATGAGGGCCTCCCTGGTGGCACAAGGGGTTAAGTCTCAGCACTCTGAAGCTATTCGCAGCCACTGCAGCATGAGTTCAATACCTGGCCAGGGATCTTCCCACATGGTGGGGCAGACGTCTCCTGTCTTGCCCGCTGCTCCCTCAGCAGTGTGTTTCGGTCAGTCTGCCTGTTTTGCTCCCCACACTGTCTCTGGTGAGTCCACACACACACACCTCTGGCCTATACCCCAGTTTGTATGCATAAATAAATCTTTTTCAAAAAAATATAATGAACACATGAGCTAGAAATTTCACTCCTAGGTATAAATCCAAGAGAAAGCAGGGATATAACAGATATTTGTACATCAGCATTTGTATCAGCATTATTCACAAACACACACGCGTCCATTGACAGATGAATAAACAAAATGTGTGTATACATACAAAGGAACATTACTCAGTCATAAATAAGAACAAAGATTTTAATACTTTGCATTGCATAAAGGGGCCTTAAAAAATGTCCTGATAAGTGGTTCCCCTGGTGAATCCTCTCACCTCCACACCTCTGGTCTACACCCCAGTTCCTGTATGCATAAATAAATAAAAATAAATCCTTAAAAAACAACCTGTTAAGAGCAATAAGCCAAAGGACAAACACGATTCCACTTACATGAAGTACCGAGAACAGCAAATTCACAGAAACAGAAAATGAACGATGGATGACCGGGGACAGGGGCCAGAGGGAAAGGGAATGGGATTTATTGTTTAATGGATCCAGACAGAGTTTATGTTGGGGGTGTTGGGGGGAAAGGATGTCCTGAACAAACTCCACAGCTAGGTTTATGAACCCCACCCCCACCTCGGACCAAAGAGATCCAAAACACCGAGGACTACAAATCCCATAATGCCATCATCACCCAAGGAGGATGTTGGGACCTCAGGGTGGAGTTAAGCGGCCAGGCTTGGTATATAGCCAGACATGTGCCCCTTCTCCCCAGGTTACAGTGTACCATTGGAGGTTCCAGCTCAGCGGGACTGGTAGGACACATTTGCTGATTTAATTCTCTTTTTCCCTGAGTTATTCATTTTTCATTTCCCCTCCTTTTGTAAATAAACCCTTTATTAATTTTTTGCGCATGTGCCTGCAGTTCATCTTATTATAAGTCCCTTTAAGCACACCGGTGAAGACCCACAGTCAGGCAACCCATTGCATATGAGGGTTGCCCTGTAACAAGGGGACAAAGAAGTTCTGGAAATAGGTGGTGACTGTCACACCGCGTTGTGAAAGTCAATGGCCTGGAATCGTCCACTTGCAAATGTTTAAAATGATATTGTTATAGATTTTACTACAATTTAAAAAATATTTATGGAAAGCGGTTTAAATTAGTTGAACGTGGCGCTCTCTGGTGACTTCCACAGTGTTCTCCGGAGAACCAGGACACTGGAACTGAGCGTAATTGGGAACAGGAAAGCAAAGATGGGAGAGGAACAAACGCGGGCTTGGAGCAAAGGGGAGACCTTGCAGACAGCTGACTCCATGTCAGATACCAGAGACTTCTCCAGTCACCGCTGGGCTGCTTCTGCTGGTTTCCAGAACCCGCAGAGAACAATGGCCCAAGGCACAGGGTGTGGCTGCAAGTCCGCAAGCCCTCTGGCTTTGCCGCCCCACCTAGCTCCCCTTCAGCTGGGCCGCACCCTGTTGAGGAAGCGGTTTAGCAACGAAACTTAAACGGTTTCACAGACAACAAAACTGAAGAGGGCCTCCTCGGTGGCGCAGCGGTTAAGCGCTGCGCTGTGGAGCTGTCGGCAGCAGCGAAGATAGTTCGACCCCCGGTCAGGGAGAATCCCACATGGCGCGGCAGACCTCTCCTGCCTCCCCCGCTGCTCCCCTCAGCAGTGTATTTCTGTTGATCTGCCTGTTCTGCCCCCCACTCTGTCTCTGGTGAACCCTCTCGTCGCCCCACACCTGTGGCCCGTACCCCAGCTTGTATGTATAAATAATAAATAAGTAAATAAATAAATAAATCTTTAAAAAAAAAAAACCTGAAGAAAAGCAGGATGGGGGGCGGGGGCTCCTGCTCCCTCCTCCACCTCCTCCTCCCTCTGCCCTGGGCCACCTCCAGCCCCTTCCCGGACCCTGGTGGCGCCACCGCTGCAGCAGCGCAGCGGGGCGTGAGTCAAGACTCCTCAGGCGCGAGGATCTGGGGGCCCTGCGCCCCTCCCGGAGCTGACTGGAAACCGCGGGGACGCCCCGAAGCCTGGGCCCGCGTTCCCTCGTGGTGGAAGTCAGCTTTTGCGCGCAGTGGGCGGGCTGGGCGCGGGGTCCCATTCCCAGCGCGCCCTCCGACCGGCGCCGGACGTCAGCCAGGACGCCCACGAACGCCGTCGGGTCACTAACGGACAACCAGGCTGCACATCCCCGGGTCAGCAGCCTCAGCCCGCGCCCCCTCAAGGGCGTCGCTCCAGCCCAGGCTGCCCTGGCCACCCGCTGTCTCAGCCCCCAGCCCACAAAACCTCCCCAGTCAGGGGACGGATGTCTGGGGTCCTCCAAAAACTTGCTCCAATTTTTGCCAGATGCGGGGCGTGCAAACATCCGGGGCGCGGAGAGCAGAATGAAAGGGGAGACTCTAGACTGGGGGCATTTTTTAGTCTAATTTTAGCAGTTGAAACGATTTGGAATTTGCGTTTTAAGGTCCTGTTCCCACCGCACCCCCTTTCTTCTCGCCAGAAGGTCTGCAGCGCCCTCTGGCTGCGGAACGTCGCTACTGCACAGTCCCCTCCAGGAGCCGCCTGCGCCTTTTCCTGCCGGAACGCATCCGGGGCCCCACCTGGAAAACTAAAGTTCTTTTCCCAAGCCTCTAATCAAATAGCTCAAATTCAAGTCGAGACGTGCCACCATTTGCCTCTAAATAAAATTGAAAGAGCTTACGAAATTGGTGCAAAGGTGGTTTTCTTATTGGGCACTGCAAGTGCCCAGAAATGGATTTATGACCTAGACGGAGAGGTCTCAGCTTAAGGGGAGAGGGAGGTTCTGTGTCTGACTCTTTCCCTCTCCCTTCTGGGCTGTCCCATCTTTCCTGGTCCCTGGGCCTTTATTGGAACCAGAATTCTCCATTGTCAAACCTCCCTGCTCCCCGGATCTCCCGTAGGGGACAGTGCGCGCCAGTGGGTGCCCCCGAAGGATCGCACAGTGAGTCAGGGAGCATCGAAGCTGCAGAACAGGGAGATGTCGCCTACACATCCACATGCACACCCCGGAGCGCAGAGCTTGCCCGGAGCGCAGAGCCGGTTGGCTCCCACTGGCTGGCCCTCCACATTCTCCATTCCACGGCGATTTCCACAGTTAGAATTTCGATGGTGGTTTGAACAGAGAAGAAAACGCAGGGTAAACAGGTGAGCATAACCACAGCAGACGCTTGTCTTTTAAGGGGAGACGTGACTTTTTTTCTTTATGAGTGTGGGTTTGTTTTTTTTAATTTTTTATTTATATCTTTTACATAATTGTGTATTTCCCGGATATTACCCACTACCGATTCACCATATTCAACATAGTCCCTTGTGCTCTCTTCTCCCCCATTTAACCCCTATCTTCCCCCTCCCTCCCTGAATGTCTCTCTCTTATTTGGCTCCCCTATATTCCTCCTATAAGTGAAACCATTAGATATTTTTCTCTTTCCTTCTGGCTTATTTCGCTGAGCATGATCCCCTCTAGCTCCATCCATGTTGCTGGGAACTGCATGAGTTTATCTTTTTGATTGCTGAATAGCATTCCGTCGTGTGTATGGACCACATCTTCTTGATCCAGTCACCTATTTTTGAGCATCTGGGATGTTTCCATATCTTAGCCATTGTACACAGTGCTGCAATAAACATAGGGGTGCATATATCCTTTTGGATTAATGTTTTTGTAAGTGGACTCAGCCCCGGGAGGGCCTCCTCCCTGCCACGTGCTCCATGTTTTCTAGCTTGAGTGAATGAGCAGCATGGGGCCACCTCTCCGGAGGTGATGTGTGGTGAAGGGGCTCCCCACTAGAGGCAATGTAAGGAGGACCCTCCTTACCAGTGGGAGCACTCCCTGTGTAACTTGTGGTGCACAGACGCAGAAACCAACATTCTGTGAATTCACGAGGGTCCCTACAAAGAACAGGATGGGTCTACCCAGACCAGCAACCATCCCTAATATGGGGGGGGTGCTCCATCCGAGGGACAAGGAAGCTTGGGGGGGTGTAGGGTAATGAGAGAATTGTCAGGTTTTTCTGCCTTCCGCTCAATGATGGACCCCTGCAGGCCTACACGCATGCCTAATGGCGGGCACCTGGAGTAGGGTGTGGGCTGTGTGAGTGGGCGCACCTGGGCCAGAGACTGGGCTTATAAGCAGAAGCAGCAGCAGCGGTGGTGTGGCGTGGTAGGTGTGGCGGTGTATGGCGGAGTGCGGCGGAGTGCGATAGATTTCGGCAGATATGACAATGACTAACGGAATAATCCTGCTTGGACTGATGCTGAACCTGCTGGGTTTAGGGTGGTTGCACAACAGGGAGGCAGGGGCAAGTATCTGGAGCCACCCACGTCCCAGCCAGGTGAAGCAGAAAGCAGCCTCCTCCCACGGAAGAGCTCCAGGTCCTAAATGTAACAAAGAAACCTGGGCCTCCCAAACCCCTCCTCTTAGGGAGTATTCAGAGGTGCTGTCCTCTCCCAGTGCCCCTAGCTCTCACCTTACAGGCAAGTCATGAACCTCTTCTTGCCTGGTGACTCCAAGCCAATCCATGGAGAGGTGACGACCTTGTAGTCCTGTTAGAATTTTCTAGAAAATTAAAAAACTCATACAAATATAACATGAACACACATCAGTGGTTTTATTCAATTCATTCATTAATGAGGGAACGAGGAAGGTATTAAAACAGGTTCAATGGTGATTTTGAAGAACTAAGATTCCTATCCCTTCAGGGCAATGAAATGAACTGAATAGGTTAAAATAGGCAAAACTGGTTAAAATCCCACTGGGTAATAAACTATTGGAGGTCATCTTTTCTACCAGACAAAGCAAACATTTCTCCCAGACAAGATGTGTTTGCCTTGCTATGGATCGGAACCGTTCACAAGGCTTTCAGGTAATCATTTCTATTACAACCAGTTTTCTACAAGTGGAATTTCTTAGCGTGATAATATACCTTGAGCAATAAAAGTTCAATCAGAGTTTCATAACCAGCATTGCACTAAAGGAACACCCAATAATTTCTTAATTTTTCTTGATGCTGTATGAAATAGAATGTGTAAATTTGATGTGATAAGGAACTGGGTATGATGGTCCCTAGCCTCTGGGGGAGCATTCCCCTCCCCCTTTGTTTGTATAAAGTCAAAGCATCTTTTGTAAACCCTGAGCCCGGGAGATGTTATTCCCCCATGACACTGTTTTTTGCCCAGGTGTGAGGCTTCCTGAAGCCAGGCTGGTATCCCGGAGGACTCAGCTAGGAATGAGCTCAGAGGGCACCAAACTCTGCCCTACTGGTGACACATCAGCACAGACCTGGAGCACTTTGTGCTATCAAAGTCTAGAGAATAAATATTTTAAGCTTCATGACCCATAGCAATTGTATCCATAGCAACTACTCAACTCTGTCACTGTAGCGCAAAAGCAACCACAGACAACACACAACAAATGGTGTGATTGTATTCCAATAAATCTTTATTTACAAAAACAGGCAGTGGGCTGGACTCGGCACATGGACCCTAATTCGTCAGCCCCTGGCATATCCGTCTGCTTAGGCCCCCAAAACAAAATACCAACGACCAGGTGGCTATAAACCACAGACCTTTATTTTCTCGTTATTTAGTTATGGAGATTAGAAATCTGTGAAGGTGCCAGAAAACTTGGTTTCTGAAGAGAGCTCTCTTCCTTGCTTGTAGCCAGCCACCTTCTCACTGTGTCTTTCCTCTGTGTGGGCATGGGGGTGGAGAGAGGTGGGAGAGGCAAGGCAAAGGGAGAGTCTCTTCTTCCTCTTATAAGGCTACCAGCCCTGTTGAATTAAGGCCCCAATGCTGACTCCATTTCAACTTATGTTAAGGGCAGTGCCATGCTCCCACGCCCACTTAACAATGGGTGGGCCTGAGCGGCCAGGTGAAAAGGCAGGTGATCTAGAGGGGGATTTCCTCTTGTTCCTGTGGCCCCATTTGCTGGGAAGGAGACATGGAAGGAGACATGTGGAGGACAGACAGGCAGAGACTGTTAAAAGAGGCCCGTGGGTGAGAGACACGTGGGGAGGCTGACAGTGGCAGCTGTTCTCTTGATGTGGCATCACCTTTTGTCCCAGCTTTCTGGGACCTGCCTCAGAACCCCTTTCCTAAGGTTCCCTGCCACAAGGTGCCTTAGGCTGTGGCAAGCTTTCAGACCTCCCTGGCCCCACTTCAGGCCAACACTGTTTGGCTCAGCATTTGCCCACAAAGGGATGGGTAATTTGGGGTGTTTTATTGGAATGTTAATATCTTCTCCCCTCTCTATGCACACTAATTCTGTTAAAGTTCTTTCACACTAAGAGTCTGCTTCATCTTTTTGCAGCAGATGGCCAGGCCACTTTGGAGTGTGCACACCACTAGTCTGGGGGTCCCTGGTCCCTTTTGGTCATGTGCTAACACCTACTGCCTCCTACTGGCCCTGGCTTCAGATACAGTCCCACTGGGATTCAGAGCCTCAACATATCAGTTCAGTTCACAACCCCTGTATAGGGAATCCCAGCGCTTTCACTCACTCAGTAATCCTGACTGTGTTCCCCAGTGAGTCATCCCTAGATAGACCCCGTCCCTGCCCTCCCCAAGTTCCCCAGTGTGGCAGGGAAGACAGTGTCAACAAGGAATTTTAATAAAGCATAATGGCAGAATCCAATGAGAAAATGTGACTTAAGCTGAAACACAAATTTTGCTAAGACATCCCAGATATTTTGTATAGACATCACCTGGACAATAGATACATTGAGTGGCTGAAGAAAATGGGTCTGGGTGCAGATAATTGGAAGTCACTGAAGCCTTGTGAGTGGTTGAGGTTGCAAATGGATAAGCATTGTCTACACCTGGGACTCTCAAACTTCACCCAGATTGAGTCACCTGGTGGACTTCTTAAATCACATATTTCTGGGCCCTAGCCCTAGAGGTTCTGATTCAGTAGGTCTGCAGTAGTACCAAAGAATTTGCAATTCTACCAAGTTCCAAATAGGTATATCAAAAATACAGTCTGATTTGGGGAAAATGGCTTTTAATTACAAGCTGACTATAACTAGGAAATATTCTCTCTTTCTGTTGGGGGGAGAGGACGTCCTGAACGAACTTCACAAACTCGGGTTTTATGGACTTCACCCCCGCCCCAGACCAAAGAGCCAAGACACCAAGGACTACAAATCCCATAATGCCATCACCAACAAAGGGAGGATTGCTGGGAACTGAGGGTGGAGTTAAGCAGCCAGGTTTGGTCTGTAACCAGACATGTGGGTCTTGGGGGTCCTTGGTTTTTCGCCGGCTTTCAGCAGGCTACTGAGGTCCCAGCTCAGCGGAACTGGTAGGACACATTCACTAATTTATCTCTCTCTTTCTCCCTGAGTTATTCCTTTCATTTTTCCTTTTTGTAAATAATCCCTTTATTAACCTTTTTGGGTTTTTTGTTGTTGTTGTTTTTAAAGATTTATTTATTTATGCATACAATCTGGGGTACAGGCCAGAGGCACAAGGCAGCGAGAGGGTTCACCAGAGTCAGAGTGGGGAGCAGCACAGGCAGATCGACAGAAACACACTGCTAAGGGGAGCAGTGGGCGAGGTAGGAGAGGTCCGCCGCGCCACGTTGAACTCGTGTCGCAGCTGCCGACAGCTCCACTGCGCAGTGCTTAACCGCTGCGCCACCAGGGAGGCCCATTATTAACCTTTATGTGTGTGCCTGCAGTGGGGTCTCAGTTTAAGTCCCTTTTAAGTGCTCCAGTGAGGACCCACTGTCAGGCCACCCCATTTCACACTGGAGTTGCCCTGTAACATTTTGGTTGTGGAGAATATCTTTATTCTTTAAGTACACTACTTCAAATTAATTTTGAAATAACTGCTATAATTTTAGCATGTATTAATGATATTTCGGTTATGTGTTTCTGTGTATAGCTGACAGAGATGTATGATTTTGCCTACTGAAGCCTTCAGTTCATAAAATCACTCTTAATACTAAAGCCAATTAAAAAGTTTTCATCTTTCAACTGTTATAAATCCAAATTACAAGGTATTTGAATTTGAAACGTCTGTTGAATATTAGGTGAAAAATTATCATGTTCTGACTTTCCACTTACTTTGAATTCAATTGTGGTAGAAAAATTATTGTCTTTGAAATAACAAGCAGAAGGCGAGACCCAACAGGCAGCAATAGGAAGGCCAAACAGGTGAGGACACTGAGAGTCCCGGGCAGCCACCACAGCAGTCTGCAGTGGGCCCTACATCAAGGAATGCTGACCAAAAGGCACCAGGAGGGGGCGCCAGATAGACAGAGTGAACCCGCTTCTGGGGCCCCGGGTAGGGTCTCCCGCACGCGCAGGGGAGCCCCTACCTGGGCCCAGGGCGGGGTTCACTTAGAACGCTATTGCATCTGAACTAATTCAGCTCTATTCTGTTTGTTACGTGTGGCCCTCATATGGGGCTCCTTTGTGAGCTCAAACGTCCGATCTGTTGTAGTCATTACTTATGGCCCATGTAGAACTCAGTTGTGGCCTCATAGATCGTCAGCTCTCGTAGTTACTACTCAGGGTGACATGTAGAATTCTGATCTGAAATAACAGCTCTTTCGAGTTAGTTCGCATGGTGCTCAGATAGAACTTGTTTGTGAGCTCAGTTGTCACCTGTGTTCTGGTTATGACACGAGTTACTCATCCGGAGCTCTACTGTTGCTCAATGAACACGAGCTCTGTCGTGTTCGTTACACACCGTGCTCAGGTCGAACTGGATCTCAGTGAACCTCAGCTCTGTGTATTGAATGCCCAAGGCACTCATGTTGAACCCTACTGTAGTTCATGGAACATCAGCTCTACGACAGTTACTCCTCATGTGCTCCTGCAGCACCCAGTTCCGCGTTCCAGCCCCGTCCGCCATCTTACCGTTGTTACACATGTGCGCTTGTAGAACTCTACTGTAACTCAGTTAAATCTTTTCTAGTTATTACACATAGTGCTCACGTAGAACGCAAGGTGAACTCAAGTAACGTCAGCTCTGTTATATGTGTTGCATATTTCTCACATAGAACTCAATTGTGAGCTCAATTAAGGTTAGTTCTGGCCTTAAGAGCTAATCTTAATCTTTTTTTTTTGAAGATTTATTTATGCATAAAATCTTGCGTACAGGCCAGAGGCGGGGAGCGGCGAGTGGGTTCACCAGAGACAGAATGGGGATCAGAACAGGCAGACGGGTGGAAATACACTGCTGAGGGGAACAGCGGACGAGGCAGGAGAAGTCCGCCATGACATGTGGGAATCTCCCTGGCTGGGCAACGAACCCGCTTGCCACTGCGGACAGCTCCACAGCGCAGCACTTAACCGCTGTGCCACCATGGAGGCCCCAGAGCTAATCTTATTCTTAAGCAAGGTGCTCAGGCAATCCTTTATTAGGAATCATTTTGGGTTATTAGCACTTATTTTATTATCATAAAAAGGCTGTTGTGAATGTGCCTCCTTTTGAAGCAACCTCTCTCAGTTGCCTGTTTACGCTGGAGGAGACTCATGATTCTTCTCCCTTCCCTTTCTAGAAGAGCCTTAGTTTTAAATTTTTTCACATGTCTGACCTCAAAATACCTTAGAAGCGTTCATCTTTTTATATCATTGACTAAGTCCAGCTTATTGCTGGCTTTTGTGAATTTATTTTTAATAGTTTGGAAGCTGGACAGTACTTTAACCTTTATCTGGATATTTAAAATTCTATCTTTTTAAAGTAGTTAAGTAAAAGTATCTACCCAGAAGAAATTTAGGTGATTTGGGTCAAAATCTTTTTTCCTATAGACTCTGAACTAAAAGTACCAAGTTTATGCACGGAATAATTCACGCTTTCCTAATGCTTTATAATGCATTTTTATTGCTTGTGAAATTCTTATGTAAATTATGATTTGATTCTGGGAGATCCTGCTCAGAATGGTCACCATCTATAATTCAACTTCTCCCACTTTAATGCCAGGTGGTGTTCAGATTGTTTCATCGCTCATTTTTTTTGTTTGTTTCATTGCTCATTTTTTTGCCAACGAGATAAAAAAAAATACACAGAAACAAACTGGATCATGTATGTTTTATTTTTAAAGAAGATAGTATAATTGTTTTTCTACTTTTAAAAGACACTTAAGTACCAGTCATTTATTTTTCTTTCAAAGAGTGACTTGAGTTCACTTTTGCTACCACTTCAAATATTTAAATAGCAAGCAATACTTAAAATAAAACAAGTATTAGTGTGATGATTTAATTAAGCTGGCTAAATAATTTACCAATTTTTAATTTAAAATCAAAGTATGGTGATTTTACCTCTCCAATAAACTACAAGAGAGAGTGATAGAGACTTGTTCTGCTGCAGTCTCTATACCGCCGGGCAGCTCAGCAGCCACCGGGCATATCAGAAGTGGCATAATGAACAGTACAGGACAGCCATGAGGCCCTGCCCTTTTGGAGGAGCCTCCACGAGTCGCGCCAGCAAGCACAGGGCAGTTTACCGTGGATTCCGGCAGACAGAGAAGGAGAGTCCAGAGACGGATTTTTCAGGCTTTAATGCTCTCTGGGAACCAGGCGCAAGGCGCACCAGACAGGAGGCTGGCGTGCAAGGAGGCCAGCACTGGCTGGGCAGGGGGGATGGGAGGCAGGCAGAGCCGTCCAGCCCCCACAAATCTTTACGCTTTTTCTCTGGTGTCCTCATGCGGCCTCGCCTCTCCTGAGTCACGCCGCTTGTCCTCTCGGAGGCGTGACCCGTCTCTGAGTGATGCCGCCCTGATAGCCCCGGCTGCTGGGCTCAGGTGTGCACACCTGCCTTGCCCGCACCTACGCTCAGGTGCCCACACTCAGGCCCGCGTGCCCGGCGCCCACGCTCCCAGGTGCCCTCTGCATTAACACAATCAAGGTGCAGGCGATGGCCACAGGGGCTGGTGGCATAAAAAAGCCTGATTCATTCACGTGCCCTGCTCCATGCAAAGGGAACTGTGCTGGGGAAAGTGCGTGTTAAAGTCAAACAGCCAGATTCTTTTTGTTTTTTTTATGCATACAAGCTGGGGTGCAGGCCAGAGGCGTGGGGCGGTGAGAGGGTTCACCAGAGACAGAGTGTCGAGCAGAACAGGCAGATCAATGGAAACACACTGCTGAGGGGAGCAGCGGGCAAGACAGGAGAGGTCTGCCTCGCCATGTGGGAATCTCCCCCGCCAGGTATCGAACTCACGGCGCCACTGCCGACAGCTCCACAGCGCAGCGCTTAACCGCTGTGCCACCAGAGAGGCCCCAAAGAGCCAAATTCTGCCTCCATCTGGTCCCAGGGTAAAAAACTGGAGAAGACAGTTTTTGGCAAATGTGTCTAAGGAACTTTTTACACCCAGTTTTATGTTGTCTTGGGTGCTATTGCCAATTCACTCAAAGGTCTAGCACCCTGTCTGGGGCCAGGGTGTTTCAAAGAAATTATACAAGCCATGTGCCTGCTCTGCTCCAGACTGAAGTGGAGGCCTGAAGAAACAAGACACAGTGGTGAATAGTCACAGGTGAGACTGAGGAGTACCTGAGGGCAGCCCTTCAGTGTTCAGTGATGTGAAGCGACAACTTGCGAACTCGTGTGGAAAGCTCATGTGTTTTCTGACCAGTCAGAATCCAATTCTTTTTTTTTTTTTTTTTTTTTTTTTTACTTAAAGAACAGGTTTATTGGGACAAGGAAGGAAGTAAAGGACACTCGTACAGACACAAGTGGGCAGAAAGAGCTGCCCCGCTGAGGGGCTGGTTTGCTAAGAGAGGCCTGCATGGTGCAGGTCACGGGCAGACAGGCAGCCGCTGCCCTGCAGAGGGACAGAGCTGGTCAAGGAAAGCACCTGCATAGGCACAGGTGGGCAGAGAAATGGCTGGCCAGAATCCAGTTCTTGGAGGATGTTGTAGCAAGCCTGCAGGCTGGCAGGGCAGGGAGAACTGGAGGGTAGGGGTGGCCAGGAGGCTGGCAGGCCTCTCGGCCCACGGCAGGTCTTTCCTCTTTCCCTTTGGGCTGTCTCTGGCGTTGTCTCATGGTCCTGCCTTTCTGCAGTCACTTGTAGCCGACCCGCTGCGGCTGTTCTACTGGCTGAGTGACACTGCCCTTGCAGCCCAGCTCTGGGCCCAAGTGCCCACTCCTATGCCCACACCACACTCCAGGTGTCCACCACCGGGCCTGCGTGCCCCGCGCCCACGCTCCCAAGCGCCTTCTGCATGCGAGGCCGCAGGGGATAGCCGCAGAGGCCAGCGGCATAAAAGCCTGAGCACCTCCACTTTCCCTCCAGATGTGAGGAAGTCTCACACTGCCTGGCTATGCAAATCAGGCTTGCTTGTGGCACCATAAACTGCTGCCTGGTCACAGAGATGTGACTGAGCTCCTCGGACAACAGAACAACTGCCCAGCTGAGCACATCCTAGTTTGATAACCCACAGAATCGTGAGCCAGGTACAGTGGCCATTTGAAGCAATTGAGTTTTGAGGAAATTTGCGATGCAGCAAACGTTCACCAATACATTCTGCTCCATATGCCTCCGCTTCACTCCGTAGGAGCTCTGAGCGAAGGGTAACCTGTGTGTCTCTGACATCACCTGCAAAATTTCAGGGAGAGGCCAGAGGTATCTGAGGTCCCAGGGATGAAGACATGGGAAGGGTGCGGTGTGACGTGGGAGAAGGCTCACGTGGTGAGGGCTCTCTAGCTCCTACAGGGGCTAGTTCTCATTTCCGTGGAGGGCAGGTGTTGCCCTGCTGAGAGGTGGAGTCCCCCGTGATTACTGAGGGCTGGAGAGTGAGAACCTAAGGGAACCAGGGGCTCCAGCAATAGTGGGGGTACGGGCTAAGCAGACAGGACTGGCGAGCTGAGATTTCTCTAATAAAGAAGAACAAGGTCTTGACCCATATTACATCTCTCTGGGGGTCACGCATCTCACCTTGGAGAAATTTCTGGGACTACACTGGGAGGACAGACACTTTGGAGAGTTAGGCTGTGGCTGTGTTTCTCCCCCTGACGCCACCCTCCCTTAGTTCAGAGCACCTCACTCCCTCGAACCTCCCCCTCATTGTAACTTCTCCCTTTGCGAAGCTTCCAGGTCAGCCTGTTGGCACCTCTCACCCTCCACCCCTAACCCCCAGTTTTTCCTGCTGGAAAGCTCTGGAGACTGCAGATATGAACCACCGCTTTCTAGTCTTCGGCACTCTGACCGTGGGTGGTGGGTGCGGCTTCCTATTGTGGATTAAAATTGTATAAAGTTCATATTGGAGGGAAGTTCAGGAAATGGGTCTAGATAAGAGGGGTTGAGAAATCATCAGCTGGAGAGATAAGAATTCAGGACCCCAGTACTGGCAGATTTCTAGAACGCAAAGACCTACCAAGAGCCCAAGGATTTTCCTCTGGCTTTTTGGGCACCAACGGAGATTGGGACTGAGAGAATGAGACTGGCACAGTGGGTGTTGGCAGCAGAATGGGGTGTTGCTGTGCAGGTGGGAAGGAAGTTTACAGAGGAGAAGGAAAATTCCAGAGGAAGAAGGGAGGTCAGGTGGTTAGTAAGAGGGTAAACACAGAGAGACGTCAAAGGGAAACTGAGCAGAAGGATCCTGGGTGTTTCTACAATTCCTCAGATGTCAGTAACAGAGTGGCCATTTCAAAGCACTGTCACATCGAATGTCTCAGACTGTGACCTCAGACAGGAGCCGCTGCGCCTGTTGCTAAGACTCTGCCGCTCTCCCTTATCTGGCGGCAGTAGCCTGGCCTCTCCGGCACAATGCCCTGATAACAGGTCTCTATTCACTTTCTCCAGTCCTCTTCTCCCTTCCGGAGTGAACCTATTAAGGCTCCTATTCCCACCCCTCGCCAACACCACTCTTGTCAAGACCATGAGTGAGCTAATCTAGTGGTCAGCCTTCAACCTTAATTTAACTGAAACTTCTGGCAGCATTTCACAAAACTGGCCTCTGCATCCTCCTTGTGCATTGTTGCGCTCACTGCCAGGCGCTCACCTCTCCGAAGCTCCCTTACTTCTCCAGCTGCTTGTTCCCTGGCTGGTTCCTCCTTATCTCTCTGACCTCTAAATGAAGAAGAGTTCAGGGCTCTGTTCTTATGTTCCTTCCTTCCCTAATTATTCTCATTCCTCAGAGCTCTCATCCAGCCTGACAACTTTAAGTACATTCTCTGAGTTGAGGGCTCTCAAATGTACCAACCAACACCCAGCCAGGTGAACTTATTAGAACCTCCCTGGACTGGGCCTTCCTGGTGGCCCAGAGGTTAAGTCTCAGTGCTGTCACCTCTACCGCCTGAGTTCAATCTCTGGCCAGGGAACTTCCCACATGGCACGGCAGACCTCTCTGCTGCTCCCCACTGCTCCCCTCAGCAGTGTACTTCAGTAGATCCACCTGTTCTGTGCCCCACTCTGTCTCTGGTGAATCCTCTCACTCCCATACCTCTGGCCTGCACCCCAGTTCTTGTATGTGTAAATTAAACAAATCTTTAAAAAAAAAAATAGAACCTCCCCGGACTACTTAACATCTCTGCCTGGAGCTAGCGTGACCATTAGAGTGTGAGTAGCATGAACTTTTCTCATAGGTCTGAATTGCCTAGTTACAGGTCATAAATTAAATAGCCTCATTTGAACACCAGATCTTGTCTCTTTTTTTTTTTAAAGATTTATTTTTTATTTATACATACTAGCTGGGGTACAGGCCAGAGGCGTGGGGCGGCGAGAAGGTTCACCAGAGACAGAGCGGGGAGCAGAACAGGCAGATCAGAAGTACACTGCTGAGGGGAGCAGCGGGTGAGGCAGGAGAGGTCTGCCGCACCATGTGGGATTCTCCCTGGCCGGGCGTCGAACTCGCGTTGCCGCTGCCGACAGCTCCACAGCGCAGCGCTTAACCGCTGCGCCACTGGGGAGGCCCCAGATCTTGTCTCTTGACAGTTTCAGCATGACCAAATCATTTGTCTTTTGCTTTCTGAAATTTGTTTGGTTCTCTTTAGAGTTGGTGTAAACATGCCGTGCAATAAGTGATTTCCACTTCGTGGCACACCAGAACTATTGCTTTCTTAGTCGTGTGTGTTATAAAAGTCAGCATACACATTTATAGAATTTCTTCAAAATCTTATCCTTCATTTGATGTTTCTAAAAATTGCACATCTAAGTCATGGTATAACATGTTAAACTGCTTTAACTGGGATCTTCAAACTGAATAAAATATTTAATAAAAATTTGAAATAGTTTAAAGGTAAAAAACAAAGCGTGAGACAGCTCTTGCCGCTCCTTTGCTCAAACCTTCCCCTGATTGCCCAGAGTCAAAGTCATTAACTGGCCTGCAAGGCCCCCTGGCGGTCGCTCTGTGACCTGCTCTGGATTCAGTCTAAGACCCGTTCTTGAGGTAAGAGGTTTGGGTGAGGAGTGAGACAGACCTGTGACCCCAGGCTAGTCAGGCTTCCCCAGAGGCAACTAAAGGAAACCAGAAAATGTCACCCCCCAAATAAGTTTTTGACAAAGAATTATTTTTAGCTGAAAGCAATTAAGCAGCAGCAAACACAGGAAAAGCTCTCTTTACTCTCCTAAAGGGAGGATATAAAGGCAGGATATAAATTCTCTACCTAAAGGCAGGATATAAATTCTCCTTTCACTAAAGACAGAACCTCAGGAATCGGCAGACAAACCTCACTCCATCTGCGCCTCCCGTATATTTACCTTCCCACAGCAAGCCCCTTGGAGACTCAAGACTGCGTTCCTCTGCCCTGTCATTTCTCTGCTGATGTTTGTTCTTTAAAAAAAAAATTTATTTATGCATACAAGAACCAGGGTATAGGCCAGAAGTGTGAGGGGTAAGAGGAGTCACCAGAGACAGAGTGGGGAGCAGAACAGGTGGCTCTACTGAAACACACTGCTGAGGGAAGCAGCGGGGAGACAGGAGAGGTCTGCTGCGCCATGTGGGAAGCTCCTTGGCTGGGGATCGAACTCGTACTGGTACTGCCAAGTCTGCACTGAGATTTTAAAACCTGCGCCACCAGGGAGGCCCCCAGATGTTTGTTCTTTGTCAATATGCTAACAGCTACATTCGTAGCCACTGCTTTGAGGTACTTTTCATCATGGTTTCCCCCCATACAGTGCACTGTGTGAGTTCATGAACTGTTTTTCTCCTGTTAATCTGTCTTTTTATCAAAAATACCCCAGCAGAAAATTTAAGCTAGGTGGAGGTCAAGTGTTTTCTTTTCCTAGACAAGACTGAGGCAGGGACTTGGGGATGGGCCATTTATTTGAGAGGTGGCCTAGGACACCTGGGATGGAGAAGGGGAAAGAGGGGAGGGAGAAACCGCAACAAAGGGCTGGGGGAGGGGGGGTTAGAGAGAAGAAAGAGGGATGAAATGATACTATATTATATTAATCTTTACAGTAAAACCTGGCAGTTAATCAGGATTTCTACATGTGGTTCAGCCCTATCTTTCAGAGTTTTGCACTGAGGCTTGGAATTCAAGCTCAGATGTCAGTAAAATGGGGTGTTGCTTCCTTTAGCATTGTTACATGGACCTGAACCCCCATTGAGCCTGTCCAGGGCCCTGCACCAAGCAGCCTGCATCTTAGAGAAATTGCTGCAGGCAGAGGAAGAAATAGAGTACAACCTTTAATCCCTCCAAGTTGGGAATACTGTCCATTAAAAGTTATAAGCAGTTTTCTGTCTCCCAAGAGGTGAGGTCTGTCTGAATTCACTTCTGGAACAGGCCAATCCTTTGGTCTGAAAAAACTACCTCCATCTTCCCTATGTTAGCCAGAATTTTGACCGCTATGACCTTCAGTCTCTTGGTATTGCACCCGTGATGATGTTATCTTGCATGAGAAAAGAGACTTTACAAGTATTATTAAGGCTACTAATCAACTAACCCTGAAATAGGGAGATTTTCCTGTTTCCAGATGGGACCAATGTAGCCACAGGAGCCCTTGATAGCAGAAGGGAAGGTAGATTAGAATGTGGGAAAGAATCAACACGCCGTATTGGTTGTGAAGATGGAGGAAGGAGCCACAAGTCAAGGGATGCAGGCAGACTCTAGGAACTGAGGACCACCTCCCCTTGACAGCCAGTGGGGACGTGGGGACCTCAGTCCTATGACTGCAAGGAACTGGATTCTACCACAAGCTATTTGAGTTTGGAACCAGAATCTTCCCAGAGCCTCCCAGTCAAAATCTAGTGCGGAAGAGCTGGTTAAGGCTAGCCAGGACTTCTGACCAGCAGAACAAAGTGATAGTAACTGGATATTGTTTTAAGGCATTAAGTGTGTAGTAATTTGTATCAATAACAATGGCACACTAACACAGTTCTTTTAATTAGATAATGACAAAGAGAAGATGTTTGCAAAATGGTAGCTCTATGGAGCTAATTGTAACCAATACAAGCGTCACTGAAAGTATGGCAGTAGCCCCCCATCTGTGATAATGTTCCCTCTGTGGAGAAGCTCTTTGCCAACTGCAGACTGGATCAATCCTGCACCAAAGTACTAGTTATTTGATGAAGAGGAAAATCCTCTCCCACCCCAGTAATTCTTCAAGATTTGACCAAGATACCTTTCTACTTCTCCCATTCCCCTGGGTGAAGAGGGAGCGCTTCCTTAGAATATAATATGTAAGGGGAAATAAAATTTAAACCTTCTACTAGTTGTAAGTGTTGCCAAGGGCAGGGTCAGAGTTCTCTAGAAACACACATACACACACACACACACACACACACTCACACACACACGTGAAATTAAGCCAAAAAGTTTACAATGGCTTTAAATTTTCTTTTTTTTCTCAAATATTTATTTATTTATGCATACAGGAGCTGGGGTGCAGGCCAAAGGTGTGGGGGGGTGAGAGGATTCACCAGAGACAGTGGAGAGCAGAACAGGCAGATTGACTGAAACACACTGCTGAGGTGAGCAGCGAGGAGACAGAAGAGATCTGCTGTGCCATGTGGAAAGCTCCCTGGCTGGGGACCAAACTCTGTGCTGCAGTGGCTGGTGATAGCTTCATGGCTGAGACTTAACTCCTTGCACCACCAGGAAGGCCCAACAATGGCTTTAAATTTTCAAGTGAAAGAAAGGGTCACACATCTCTCACTTTAAATGAAAAACTAGTGGGCCTCCCTGGTGGCTTAGGGGTTAAGTCTCAGCACTACCAACACAACAGCCCTCTGCTGTGGCCTGAGTTCATTCCTTGACCAGGAACTGACCCACAGATGGCGCAGCAGACCTCTCCTGTCTTCCCACGGCTCCCCTTAGCAGTGTATTTCAGTAGATCCGCCTATTCTGCTCCCCACTCTGTCTCTGGTGAATCCTTTCACCCCCTCGCACCTCTGGCCTATACCCCAGTTCTTCTACACAAAAATAAATGAAATAAAAAATAAATAGAAAACTAGAAATTATTAAACTTAGTGAGGAAGGCATGCCCAAAGCCCGGGTAGACTGTAAGCTGGGCCACTTGCATCAAACAGCCAAGTCATGAATGCAAAGAAGTTCTTGAAGGAAATTAATCATTCCAAAAAACATACTGATACTAAAGTGAAATTATTACTATTGTTGACAAAAGAGCAAACAAGTCACAATATCCCCTCAAGTCAAAACCTAATTCAGAGCAAGGCCCATTTTAACACTCTTCAATTCTATGAATTTGAGAGAAGTAAAGAAACTATAGAAGAAAATTTTGAATCTAGCAGAGGTTGGTTCACACAACGTAAGGAAAGAAATTGCATCCCACAACATGAAAGTTCAACAAGAGGCAGCAAGTGCTAAAAAAGCAGTTATCCACAATATCTACCTAGGATAACTGAGAGTGGCTACACTAACCAACAGCTTTTCAATGTAGGTGAAACAACTTTATATTGGAAGAAGCTGCCATTTACCACTTTCATAGCTAGAAAAGAGAAGTAAGATGCAAAAGACAGGCTGATTCTCTTATTAGGGGTTAATGTAGCTGGTGATTTTAAATTGAAGTCAATGCTCATTTACTATTCCAAAAATCCTAGAACTCTCAAAAACTATGCTAAATCTACTCTCCCTGCAACAATAAATAGCAAATCTATTTACAGATTTGCAAATATCAAATCTATTTACAACATGATTTACTGAATATTTTAAACCCATTAATGAAATCTAATGTTCAGTGGGAAAAGATTCCTTTCAAGATATTACTCCTCATGAACAGTGTACCTGTTCACCGAAGAGGTCTGTTGGTCTAGGAGATAAATGTTATTTTCATACTTGCTAACAAACACTCATTATGCAGTTCTTGGATGAAGGAATAATTTTTGACTTTCAAGTCTTATTATTTAAGAAATATATTCTATAAGATTATAGCTACCATAGTGATTTCTGTGATGGATCTGGACAAAGTAAATTAAAAACCTAAAAAGGATCCACCATTCTTGATATCATTAAGAACATTCATGATTCATGGGAGGAAGTCAAAATATCATCATTAACAGAAGTTTGGAAAAAGTTGATTGCAACCCTCTTAGATGCCTTTGAAGGGTTCAAGACAGTCGGAAAAGTCAGTGCAGATATGAAAGGCATGGCAAGAGAACTAGAATTAAAAATGTCTCCTGAAGATGTGACTCAATGACTGCAATTACATGGTAAAACTTTTTTTTAAAGAAATTTATTTATTTATGCATACAGGAGCTAGGGTGTAGGCCAGAGGTGTGGGGGTGTGAGAGGATTCACCACAGATAGAGTAGGGAGCAAAACAGGCTGATCGGCTGAAATGCACTGCTAAGGGGAGCAGTGGGCAAGACAGGAGAGGTCTGCTGTGCCAAGTGGGTCATCTCCCTGGCCGGGGCTCGAACTCGTGCTGCAGTGGCTGCTGATAGTTTCATAGTGCTGAGACTTAACCCCTTGTGCCACCAAGGAGGCCCTACATGGTAAAACTTCAACAACTAGAGAAGTTGCTTCTTTCCTGGATGATCAAAGAAAGAGGTTTCTTGAGATAGACTCTCCTCCTGGTGAAAAATATGTGCATTTTTTTTAAATGACAGCAAAGACTATAGAATGTTGCATAAACTTAGTTGATAAAGAAGCAGCAGGGTTTGAGAGGACTGACTCCCATCTCAAAAGTTCTACTGTAGGTGAAATGTTATCAAATAGCATTGCATGCTACAGAGAAATCTTTGATGAAAGGAAGTCAGTCTTCATGGTAAACTTCATCGGGGTCTTATTTTAAGAAATGGCTACAGTCACCCAGGCTTCAGCCACCAACACCCTGATCAGTCAGCAACACTAACTTCAGGCAGGACCCTCCACCAGGAGGAAAACCGACTCACTGATGACTCGGGTGATGGTTAGCATTTTTTAGCAAGAGATTATTTTTTAATTAAGGTATATACATTTTTTGAGGATATAATACTATTGCCCTCTTAATGGCCTACAGTATAAACATAACTTTATCTGCAGTGGGAAACCAAATTCATGTGACTCCCTTATTGTCATGTTTACTTTATTGTGGTGGCCTGGAATTGAACCTGCAATATCTCTAAGGTGTGTCTGTATATGTGTAGGTATGAAAATTGTCCTGAGATATGTGATTAAGTCATGAAAGCAAAGTACACAAAGGTGTTAACATATAATCCAATTTGTGGGGTTTTTTTAAAAATAATTTGTATGTAATATAATATACATAACCCTTCGTGAAGAGGACTTTTTTTTAATACACTTTCACAATTCTTATTTTTAACCACATAAATATAATACTTTTTTAAAAGCCCATTATTTTAGTGAGAATAATAATGTAATAGATATAAAATTACAGACATGGAGCAATATTATTAAGTGAAAAAAATCAGATTATAAAACAGCAGGTATATAATAATCACATTTCTTCATAACTCTATGATTATATATGTATCTGTGCATAAAAAATACCATCTGGAAGAATCTGGCCAAAATATGACTTTTGGAAATCCCCAGCAGTAATTATCTGTTTTCCTCTTTGAATTTTCTATTGTCCTTCAGCAGGATTTCTCAGTCTTAGCACTGTTGGCATTTGGGGTCAAATAATTATTGTGGAAACTCTCGTCTCTTACAAAGTCTTTAGCACCGTCATTGACCTGTACCCACTAGAGGTCAGTAGCATCCCCCAAATGTGACAACCAAAATGTCTCCAGAAATTGACAAATGTCTCCTGGGGTACAAAATTACACTCTGTACCCCACTCACTAATCTGTAATAGCCATGATTTATTTGTGAAATTTAAAATGTAAATATGTATAGATTGGATAGAAATATAGATGACAGAGAGAAAGCAAAAATCGGAAGGTAGGTAGAGAGACAGAGACAGACAGAAGACTAACTAGATAGAGGATGATAGAGAAAGGGGGTATATACGAGTCATATGGACTGAACACGGGGAAGCAGGTCAGGTGAGAGGCACTTGGGAAATGAGCAGCTGAAGAGATCACTGCACAGAGACTTTCTTCTTTTTCAGGGTTCCTCCAAGACAGGAATGATGAGAGTGACTGTTTCCCAAGCCCAGCAGCAGAAGGTGTTCATCTGATCTCGAAGTACCCACAGCAGACCTCTCCTGTCTTGTCCGCTGCTCCCCTCAGCAGTGGATTTCAGTCAATCCGCCTGTTCTGCTCCCCACTCTGTGTCTGGTGAACCCTCTCACCTGCCCCCCACAAACCTCTGACCTACACCCCAGCTCTTGTATACATAAATAAATAAATCCTAAAAAAGAAAAGAAAAAATAGACCACTTTAATTTTGGATACTAGTGTAATGAATAAGTCAAATGATCAAATTAAACAATTTAGTATAAAAATAGGCTATGAGAGTAATTTTAAGTAGAGATCTGTTATTGTTATGGACTGAATCCTGTTTCCACCCCCACCCCACCCCTGCCAAAAAAAGATAATTTGAAGTCCTTATCCCCCGTATCTCAGAATGTGACCTTATTTGGAAATAGGGTCCTTGCAGATTAGTTCAAATGAAGTGGGTGTTAATGCAATATGACTGGTGCCTTTGTAAGAGGAGAGACTACTGTAGAAACACTGACTCTCTCAGACACATAACCCAAGGAGCAGATGGCCATGTGACTGAGCGATGTGCTCTAAGCCAAGAAAACCAGTGTTGCCAGCACACCACATACTAGAAGAGGCCAAAGGGGTCTCCCCTACTGCCGACAGAGACCACCGCCTGTCCACAGCTGGTTTCAGGCTTCTAGTTTCCAAAACAAATGAGGCAATGAATTTATGTTGTTTTAAGACACCCAATGGCTTAAATTACTTTATTAGGGGAGCCCTAGAAAATATCAATGGCTATTCAGTGTCCAGTCTCCTCTTTCTTTTTTTTTTTTTTTAGAAAGATTTATTTATTTATGCATACAAGCTGGGGTGTAGGCCAGAGGTGTGGCCTACAGGTGTGTGAGAGGATTCACCAGAGACAGAGTGGGGAGCAGAACAGGCAGATCGACCGAAGTACGCTGCTGAGGGGAGCAGCAGGCGAGGCAGGAGAGGTCTGCTGCGCCATGTGTGACGCTCCCTGGCCAGGGATTGAACTCGTGCTGCAGTGGCTCTGGATAGCTTCACAGTGCTGCGCTTAAAGTGTTGCGCCACCAGGGAGGCCCCAGTCTCTTCTTTCTAACAAAACCCAGATTTTCATTTGAGTCTTTATCCCTTTTACATACTAACCACCATGCCAGGGAGGAAGGGACCGACCTCCACTACTAGGTCAGCCCCTGATTGACTGAGCCAATCAGCATCTTCCATTCCCTTATTCCTAAGTCATTGGTTCAGGGGTGATGGGTATTTTAAACTGGGCCAATCAGAGTGATTGCAGGACTTTCCCCTTGAATAGTGGGACTCGGGGATCTCTAAAGGCGATGAGCCACTAGATGTAAGCCAGAAAACTGAAACCCGGATTACATGTGGCAACAGCCATCTTCGTACACAAGCATCTCTGCTACTGAAGGGTGGGTAGCAGCAGAGAAACACAGACTTTGGGTGCTCGGAGGTATCTTTAAGCCACTGGATCAGTTAAAGGCTTTATAGTTTAAGTCAGTGTGGCTTGGATTTTGCAATCCTTGTAACCCAGAGCTTCCCAGCTGACAAGCTGGCATCACGAGGCTGTACTCACCACCTCAAGCCAATGAGAGTGGCTTAAAGCTCTCCCTGGGAGAATTAGAGGTGAAGGACAAGGAAAGACTGAACCACACCCGTGGAATCTAAAGGCTGGCGGCTGTGCCCAGAGCTCCCCCTGAGAACTGTAGGAAGCTGAGGGCGTGGGAAGAGGCATGGTGGGGGTGAGGAGGAAGGGAGAGGGCTGTGCTTCCCGAGCCTGTGGGCAAGGATGGACATGCCCCCTCCCTAGACAGAGGTGCGCCTGCTAAAGGGAGCTGAACCAGGTCTCCTCAAGGGAGACTGCCCAAGAGAACTTCATGGAAGTGCCCCAGGGCAGTAAGCAGAAAGGGGTCTTTCTTGGGCAATGACCTGGCCAGCAGGAGGAGTCCTTGCCCATTCCTAGGGACCTGGAGTCACGTGATGCCCAGCAATGGCAGAATAATCCCTGAAGAGTCCCCCAAAAACTGCTTCCCAAGTATATAATAATCCAACATCTATGCATGCGGAGGCATCTTCCGCATGCAGAGACCACTAACGCCATAGAACCAGTCAGCGATAAACTTTCCTAACCCCTGTCCTCTTCCCTCTCCTATAACTGCAACCAAGAAGAGCAGGTAATAAAGGAGGGAAAAGACTGAGTCAGAAAAATGCAACCAGCCCACTCTCCTCCTGGGCCCCAGTCTAAGGCAGACTCCAACTAAAGTAGGGGAGAGGATTTGAGTCGATAAAAGAACAAATATTAGAGTAGGTGAGTCTTCTTTGGCTATTAAAAGGAGTCTTTCCTTGTGACTAAAGGGGCCTGGGGAAAACTCTGGCCCCTCCTCAGATTTTTTTTTTTTAAAGATTTATTTATACATACAAGCTGGGTACAGGCCAGAGGTGTGGGGCGGCGAGAGGGTTCACCAGAGACAGAGTAGGGAGCAGAACAGGCAGATCAGAAACACACTGCTGAGGGGAGCAGCGGGCAAGGCAGGAGAGGTCTGCTGCGCCATGTGGGATTCTCCCCGGCCGGGCATCGAACTCGCATCGCGCTGCTGACAGCTCCACAGCGCAGCGCCCAACCGCTGCGCCACCAGGGAGGCCCCCTCCTCAGATTTTAACTAGCTTTAACGCACTCTCACACCCCTGGCCTTCACCCTGCACTGGCTGCTACTGCTTTTATCAGACGGGGGAGAGCACCTTGGGCAAGACAAGTGGAAGTGCAGCCGAGTTCAAGCAGCTGAAGCAGAACTCACCCTGTGGGCAGGAAGCTGTGGGACCAGCGCCCCAGCTTCCTGCTGGCCTGCCCCACCCCAGTAGCTTGCTCTTCCCTTCCTACCTGGCTTCCTCCCTTCCCTACTGTGTATCCTGCCTCTGCTACGCAAGAACTGCCTGCTTTCAAGGCGTGCCTCAGGATCTGCTTCTGGGGAGACCCAAACCAAGACACCCGGAAAATGCAAGATTTCAAAAAGCAGTTTGGAATTGACATTGAGGAGAAAGACATTTTCTCACTGCTTGTCTATTTGTACATCAGTCACCCAGGCTGGCATCCTGGTTTTACTCACAAAGAAGTTTCCTGGCACAGGGGTTAAATCTCAGCATCATGAAGCTATCTGCAGCCACTCCAGCAAGAGTTTGATCCCCAGCCAGGGAGCTGACCCACATGGCGCAGCAGACCTCTCCTGCCTCCCCGCTGCTCCCCTCAGCAGTGTACTTCAGTGGATCCGCCTGTTCTGCTCCCCACTCTGTCTCTGGTGAATCCTCTCACCACCCCATGCCTCTGGTGTAGACCCCAGGTTTTACATGCATAAATAAATAAAATAAATCTTTTTAAAAAAGAAAAGGAAAAAGTTTCTGCCTAAAACCTGAGGACAGGACCCCGCAGGGGACTTTCCGTTCCCTTCTGCAAGCTCCTCACATCTTGAACCGAATCTAAACAGAGTTAGATCTCATCACACATCTCTTCTGACTTCTTCCTGCCTGTTAACTTTCCACTTACTCCCATGATGCCCTGGGAATGGGCCATTGTACCTGCAGGCAGGACCCACGTGACTGATGGTTCATAAAGCTGAGGGTGGTGGCTGATCCCACCGGCAACGCAGTCTTATTGTTTTGTTTTTCCATTTTCTTATTACAGTGTCATTTACATGCAATCAAATTCACTCGTTTTTATGTGTCAGTCTGACATTTTTTTAATAAACTTTACTGCAAGTATAATTCATCCATTAAAAGAACTTCAAACATATTGATAAATATATGTTGCTTGTAAATGTATGAGTCGCCACAAAGTGGACTGACTTTCTAAAGTTTCTACAGTTCATACAACCTCCCCAGTCAAGAGACCCCGTCAAGCTTGTTTTAACTTTCGTGTTTAGGGTTACAATCCAACTCAAGTTAGTTACGGTATATCGTGGGGGGGTAGGGCCCAAGATTAACTTTTTTCTAGATGGATGTTCAGTTGATCTACATTCATTTGTTGGAAAAAAATGTTTTCTGTACTGACTGACCTGTAACTGTTGATAGAAATGCTGGTGCTCCTGTGTGTGAAGACGATGTTTGAACATCTTTTCTTTTCCCCCAGCCTATGTGTCTGGTATTTTTTTTAAGATAGTTTTTTTTTATTTTTTTTAAAGATTTATTTATTTATACATAGAAGCTGGGGTGTAGGCCAGAGGTGTGGGGGGATGAGAGGATTCACCAGAGACAGAGTGGGGAGCAGAACAGGTGGATCCACTGAAATCCACTGCTGAGGGGAGCAGTGAGAGAGACAGTAGAGAGACAGGCTGCACCATGTGGGAAGCTCTCTGGCCGGGGATCGAACTCATGCTACAGTAGCTGCAGATAGCTTCAGTGTGCTGAGACTTAACCCCTTGTGTCACCAGGGAGGCCCCCTATGTGTCTATTCTTGCATCACTATGAGACTGTCTTAAATACTGCAACTTCATAGCAAGTCTTGAAATCTGGTAGTGAATGTCCTCCAGTTTTGTTTTTATTTATTTTTTACAAATTTCCCAAGGACTTTGCGGAGAGCAAGATGGAGGGGGCCCCGCATGGAATAGGTATCGGGCCTCCTGGTGAAGCAGGTGGTGCTTGTGCTGGTGACAAAGGACCTGGTGGGGCTGTGGGAACTTGATCTTAGGGTCCAGGAACTGCTTGACCAATGTCCGGGATGTGTCCACAGGGAGCTCCTCCTCCATGATGTAGATGGAGTGGGCAGGGTGCAGACAGGCACCCATTTCTCGGTAGCTCTGGGAGCCAGCACTACACTGGTCAGGGCCATTCACAACGCGGGTGCCGTGCAGGATCATGAAAAAAAAAAATCACTGTTCTGTGCAGTAACAGGAATGAATTTTACTAACCGGCTGTTCAAAGAAACCAGGACAATGAGTACACGTTGTATGATTCCGCTAAAATGAAAGTCAAACAGGCCAAATTAATTTGGGGAGCTGCATCACAAGTCTAGGATGGAGCTAACAGCCTTCAGGCCTGGGGGTCAGGTCCTCCATCATCACTTGGGCTGTGGCGTTTTCTGTCTCGTCTCAGATTCTATTTAGAAGTCAGTCTCTCTAAATAGCTTTCTCTACAGTGCAGGAGCCACAGTCCATGACCAACTCGGAACCAATATTTCCCACCCACTCACCTAGAACAAGCTCTCTTTTCCCTTATTTCCCATTTAAAAAACTGTGGATAAGCCTTCTAAACAGAGATTATCTTGACTGACCTGGAAAACAATAGCATAGGAAGCCCTGTTCTAGAACCCAATGGTGGGAGCTGGGAGGTGGGAAATCTCTTCCCATGAAGCATGCTGTTTCCAAAATACAGACAGGTGGGCCTCCCTAGTGGCACAAGGGGTTAAGTCTCAGCACTCTGAAGCTATCACCAGCCACTGCAGCCCTAGTTCCATCCCGGGCCAGGGAGCTTCCCACATGGCGCAGCAGACCTCTCCTGTCTCCCAGCTGCTCCCCCCAGCAGTGTATTTCAGTCGATCTGCCTGTTCTGCTCCCCACTGTCTCTGGTGAACCCTCTCTTCACCACCCCCTGCACCTCTGGCCTACCCCCCAGTTCTTGTATGCATAAATAAATAAATAATTCATTTTCAAAATACAGAGAGGTGCTAGATGTCTGTTGCTCTGGCCACGCCTTTCCTGGAATTCACTCGACTGGTGACTTCTCTCTTTTCCAGACCACATTCTGTGCCCATCCTCTCCTGGGTTAGTCCTCACAAGTCTTGTGGGCAGCTGGGGAAGCACTCCTGTTGCTGGCACGAGCCCTTCTGGATACCTAGTGGCATTTTCTACCTTCTGGAAAGCCACGCACTGAGCTGTGCTTGCCTAGTCAATTTCACAATGCTTGCTAATTTTTTTTTTGAAATATTAAAAGAGAAAATTTATTTCTCAATGTTTATCTTATATATCTTTGCAAATCTACTTCTGTTTTTTTCAGGATTAAATGAGTTGATATTTTATTTATCTTTTTGTCTGTGGGAGGAGGTGCAGATTTATGAGGGATGTAGCTTCCAAAGTATCTATTTCTGTAACATTTGAATTTTATAGGAAAACATATTTCGTTAGGATCTAAAGCAAAACACTAATTTGTTTTTTAAGAAAGGGTCTTGAAAGTTGGGGACTGTGTGAGGGATATCACTCATTGCCTTGCAGACAGATGTCTTGTGTTCACAAGGTTGTTTAAGAATTCAGACGATCTCCTTGTTCACTGACCCATAACACAACAGACTAAATGTTTGACATGGGAAAATTCTCTGGGACAAAAGAGCTTATTCAAGCAGACCTAACAGCCATGAGCTATCTCATAATCTGCAGAGACAGACGTCCTTGAGTCTGCGGGGGCGGGACAGGCTGCGTAGGGACTGCCTCTGGTGGGAAGGTGACTAACCCATTTTTTTTTTAATTTATTTATGCATACAAAGCTGGGGTATACGCCAGAGATGCAGGGGTGGGGGGAGGGGCAGTGAGAGGATTCACCAGAGACAGAGTGGGGAGCAGAACTGGCAAACCTACTGAAATACATTGCTGAGGGGAGCAGCAAGAGAGTCAGGAGAGGTCTGCCGCACCCTGTGGGTCAGCTCCCTGGACAGGGATCCAACTCATGTGGCAGTGGCTGGTGATAGCTTGGTAGTGCTGAGACTTTAACCCCTGTGCCACCAAAGAGGCCCTGCTAAACCATTTTCTTTTTTAAAGATTTATTTATTTATGCATACAAGCTGGGGTGTAGGCCAGAGGTGTGGGGTGGTGAGAGGGTTCACCAGAGACAGAGTAGGGAGCAGAACAGGCAGATAAACTGAAATATGCTGCTGAGGGGAGCAGCGGGGAGACAGGAGAGGTCTGCTGAGCCCTGTGGGAAGCTCCCTGGCCGGGGATCGAACTTGTGCTGCAGTGGCTGCCGATAAGACTCACAGTGCTGAGACTTAACCCCTTGCGCCACCAGGGAGGCCCTACTAACCCATTTTACTAACACCAGCTCCCGTGGCCTGTGGTGGCAGACAGGAGAGCGCGGGCTGCTCTGAGAGCTGGAACACTGGGTGGGAGATCCGGAACAGGAGAGTGGAAATTTTGCAGACGGGAGCCCTGCTCTTCGGAGGCTTCAAAGCAGGAGCAATTGTAGTTAGCAGAGAAAATTCAGAGGGAGAGATGAATCTGAACGTGGGTGATGGGGCAGGGTGACTGTCATCGGCATGAGAAGGAACTGAGGGTCACGTTCTTGGTGCCGGCCCCGTCACTCCTCAGTGTGAGCTTCCCTCCAAGACCCATCTGACCGTGAAGGTTACCATGAGCTTCCTTCCGGCGGAACCTCAGTTTACTCTCAGCTGGCCCCTCTAGCACGTTTTGTTGTTATCTGGAGGCGTGCTTCTGTGTTGGTCTCTCTTGGAAGATGCGGGAAAGAGCAACCTCCACGCCTCCGCGACCCTCACACGTGCCCAGGCCTGGCCATGGCCTCTGGTTCCTCCAGGAGGGCGGGCAGGCCCTGGTGTCCACCAGGCCTAATTCCAAGAGGTCATCTGAAATCTGCTTCTGCATTTCAGCAGGGATGCTGATTTCTCCCCGGAAAGAATTTGTTCATTGTATCAGGGGCCCCCCACCGGTGGTGCAGCAGGTCAAGCCTCGGCACTATGAAGCTATCAGCTATCGGCAGCCACTGCGACACGAGTTCAACCCCCGGCCAGGGAGCTTCCCACAGGGCTCAGCAGACCTCTCCTGTCTCCCCGCTGCTCCCCTCAGCAGTGGATTTCAATCAATCCACCTGTTCTGCTCCCAGCTCTGTCTTTTATGAGTCCGCTCACCCCCCACACCTCTGGCCTACACCCCAGTTCTCATATGCACAAATAAATAAATCTTTAAAAAAACAAAAAGAGCTAAATGTATTCGTAGAGGAGGATGAGGGGTTGACCCGCCAACCCCAGGTTGGTCTGAGTGACCCTGATTCTCAGAGGTGACGCTGTTCCAGAACCATCTGCTCCAAGGGGTCCATGGCCTCTTTACAGGGCCTTCCCGAGGGCAAGGGGTGGGAGGGAGTTTGAACAAGGAATGGAAATATAAGAGGGGGGTCCCCAGGAAAAGGGGAAGTTCCAGGCTCCTTCCCCCACCCAAGGGAGGGTGGGGCTGAGCAGGGAGGGAGGGGGAGCTGGAGGAGGCTGGGGAAGGAAGGAAGCAGGAAGGAGGCCAGGAGACCCCGAGGAGGCACAAGGAGCAGAGACTGTGAAGAAGCTGCGCTGGCTCCTTGCTCTGGACGGGCTGGGCCAGACGTGGGTGAGAGACCCGTGGGGAGGTGACAATGGCAGCTTTTATCTTGACTTTGATTTTGCTCTTTCCTCCCAGACTTGTCTGTTTCTGACCCTTTTCTACGGGCCCCGCCGGAAGGTGCTTTAGACTCGGGGCAGGCTCTCGGGCCGTGCTTTGGGCCAACCCCATTTGGGTGGACTTTTGCCCACGAGTTGATGGGTAACTTGGGGTGCTTGATTTACAACTGTATTCTTTATCTTTTCTGTATTGCACACGAATTGTATTAAAGTTTCTTTCCACTAAAGGTCTTATATGTTTTCTTGATGCAGCAGACGGCAGATTTGGGGGTTCTTGGGTACCTCTTAATTTACTGAAAGTTTGGGAAGACAGGCAGGAGCACCCCCTGCTTACAGGCACCCCATCCTTACCAAGTCCCTCAGTCGTATCTACCCTCCTCCCTTCGCTGAGGCCCAAACCCCACTCCCTCTAGATTAAGCAGAGAATCCTGGGCCACCAATTTGGGCTCCAGAGGGCGTTTTGCATGTTCAAAACCTCGTCTCTGTGCTCTTCCTGCTTCAGAGCCCGCCCCTCTCTTCCGGCCCCTCCCCACTTTTGAGGAAGGAGGCGGAGGTGCCGGTGTCACATTACTGCCTTCGGCCGTTTGTCAAGGTAGGATCTTGAGGTTTGGGGTGTGCAGGTGAAGGGCTTCTTCGGTGCTAGTGCCGCCACGAGCCCCACACTGCGGTTGTCCCTCCGCCCTCCAGCAGCTCGGTGAGCAGGCGCCTCAGCAAGGCGGGGGCACCCACAGCCACCACGACGTGAAGGTCAGAGCTGATGTCAGGGGGCGTCCAAGACCTCCCAGGGTGACAGGGCCACCCCGACGTGCAGTGGGTGGCCTAGCGTGAGTCCTCACCTGCACGCTTAAAAGGGACTTATAGTAAGACTCAACTGCGGGCACACAAAAAGATTAATCAAGGGTTTATTTACAAAAAGGGGGAAGTGAAGAAAGGAATGGCTCAGGGAGAAAGAACTGGTGCATGTGTCCTAGCAGGTCTGCTGAGCTGGAACCCCAGCAGCCCGCTGAAAGCCAGCGAAAAGCCAAGCCCCCCAGTGTCCCCAAGTCTGGTTACTTAGCAAGCCTGGCTGCTCTACTCCACCCTCCCTTCGGTGGGGATGGATCTCTTTGGTCTGTGGTGGGGGCGGGGCCCATAAAACCTGTTTGTGGAGTTTGTTCAGGACCCCTTGTACACCCACTCTCCCAAGTCTAGACATGTAGGGGGCACACCAACGGGGTCCCTCCTCAGAGGTGGGGAGGAGGAAGCAGTCCGTGCAGCACAAACTGGACTGTGGGGTCGGGGACTCAGGCGAATTCCCAGTAGGGGCTCAAGTATCCTCCCTGAGGCAGAAAGAGGGCTGGGGAGAGATTAAGTGGGGCTGTAGAAAATTGAAGCTCAACTCTCAATCTGCACTCTTGGATCTGGAGCTTTGAAATAGTATTTGCTGCTCTGTGCATTAAAAATATTTGTGTTCAATATCTTTATTAAACGACTTGGTGTGGAATCCAGGAATCGCTGGGTACTGGGGAGACAACTCTAAGAGGCCCACAGACGTGACGTCAAGGCTGGCCTGTGCGCTGCCCAGCCTCAGGAGCCCAGGAGAGGACTCCAGGTGGGTGGGCAGCGCCCAGCCCGAGCAATGTGCTGCCTCTACACCAGCAAACTGATGAGACACTGAAGGTTAAAAAAGAATGAGAAAAAAGGTTAAAAAACAGGATGAGAAGGTGTTCCAGTCAAGGCGAGTGGGTGCACCGGTACGGGGTTCCAAGAAAGCAGGTCCAGGGGTCTCGGACTGGGGCCTGCCCCCTAAGGTCAGAGGCGGACAGGTAGGAAGGAGGGTGGACACGCCCTCCGGACTAGAGGCGCTTGTTAGCTGAGGAATTTGGGTTTTATCTTGAAGTAATTGAGAGCCATTAAGGGGAACTGGAGGTGGGGTTTGCATTTCTAAAAGGTTCTTGTTTAGCTCTTTGGAGAATGGCCCGGAAGGGGAGTGCCTGGAGGGGAGCCAGACCTTGAAAGGCCAAAGTACCCCAGAGGCTGGGGGCCTGGGGGGCGGGGGCATTCTGGAGCGATCGGGAGGGGCCTCAGGAAAGGGTGAGGCATTAACCACCCTGTGGCTGCGGGGCCATCTGGTCTGGTCCAGCGCTGGTCTTGGGGTGCCAACATTTATTTGAATTAATGACTTGGGTTGTGGCTGGGGTGGGGTTTCCTTATCTGGGCTCTGGAACATTCCACTGTGCCTCAGTAACAGAAAGGACAAGCAGGATGCCCCTCTGGGTCAGAGATGAGCCTCCAGAGGCCTGCACAGCCCCAGCCTTGGAGCAAACCTGCCTGCCTTGCGCCCTTGCTATCACCCCCGGTGCAAACAGCCAGGTGAGCTGACAACATCTGAATTCACTGGCGTGTGATTAACCCAGTGGGTCCAAAACTGACCCAATACAGGCAGGGTCCTGGTTCTCAGAGGCGGGGTCCACCCTGCCATGAGGGCTGTTTTACATGCATCCCCAATGCGAAATGGGTGGCCTGACCGTGGGTCCTCACCCACGTGCTTATAAAGGGACTTGTAATGAGACTCAAGCGCAGGCACACACACAAAGGTTGATCAAGGCCTTCTTCACGACAAGGGGAAATGAAAGAAATGACTCAGGGAGAAAGAGAAATTGGTGATTGTGTCCTACAGATTCCGCTGCGCTGGGACCCAAATGGCCCCCTGAAACCCACCAACCGCCTCCAAGGCCCACGTGTCTGGTTACAGACCAAGCCTGTGCTTAACTCCACCCTCAGTTCCCAGCATCCTCCCTTCAGTGGTGAGGACTTTATGGGGTTTGCAGTCCTGGGTGTATTGGATCGCTTTGGGCTGGGCTGGGCTGGGCGTGGGGTCCATAGAACCTGTTCGTGGGATTTGTTCAGGACATCTGATCTCCCCAACACAACGGGTCGAACAAAGGGTGCAGAAGGACACCCACTTTGGTCCCAGAGTGTGTGGGCACCCCACGCCCCGGCTGCCTTTCACAGTTAGTGGGGCCCCACTTCCCCAGTGGGGCCAACAGCATCCTTTTACCGAGGCCCTGGTGCCCACGCCAAGGCAGTGCCGCCCAGCTCCTGCCCATGGTGGCTGGGGCAGATGACTGATTCCTCCCAGCTGCTGCGACACCACAGGCCATTCCCTGGACCCCACCTGCCCTGTCCCCCTGGGCCCCTGGTTACAGGCCCTGGCACGTAAGAGTTGGTCCTTCGCCCGTGAGGGAAAGGACTCAGATGGGGGCTGTACGGTATGCACTGAGAGCTGAGCCAGACGGGGCTTTATTAGACTCAGGCACGAGGGAGCCAGCTTGGGCAGGAGACTGGAGATACTGAAATGGTAATGCCAGGCAGGAGGAGGGTGCACCAGGGTGCTTTCTGGGTGGGGCTGCGCCCGGCCTGCATGGACGGCTCACACTGCACTGAGATGATCGTCGGATCTAAGGCTTTTTATCTGCCACGCGCCTCCTGGTCAGCGCAGTGGGCCCAGTGCTCGGGCGGGATGGGCCCTTCCCATCGGGACCTGGGCAGCTCACCTTGCTGCTTGCGGCCTCTTACTTCCGTGGCCTCAGGGCCGAGCTCGAGGCCACTGGCTCCTCTGCTGGGACCGCTGTGCAGCCCCGCCTCTGGAGCCCACACGCAGCTTCTTGGGGTGTCGGCCTCCTGCTTCCTGTTGGGGAGAGACAGGCTCTGCCTCTTGGCCTTTCTGGCGGGCCTTCACGGGCCAGGCTCTTGGCAAGCGTCTGGGAGGAACTACTTCCCAAAGGGAAGAAACCTGCCCTTCTGCTAGGAAGGGCTCCCCAAAACAGTAGTGGAGGAGAGGGAGCCTCTGCTCCACAGATTGCGTCTGCTGTCCCCTCAGGCCATTGTGTCCAAGACCCGCCACTGTCTTTGCCACAGCTCCCTCGTGACCAGTTGGCAGGCGAGATGCCCTGCAAAGACCCTGTCCTAGACATGCCAGTGCCCCCCACCTCCCACCCTGGGGAGCCCCTCAGGACCCTGCAACCTCTTCTCCAGGCCCCTCCAGAGGAAAGTGCCTGTGTCCACCCCACGCCATCTGCACCCCTGCCCTGGAGGCTGAGGCTTGGCCTGCTGCCCCCAAAGCCTGCTGTAACCCCCACAGCAGTCCTGGCCAGGAACCCACAGCCCCCGCATGAGCCGGAGACCCTCACAGGTATGCCCTGGGGACCCTCAACCTGGTGGCCCATCCCCTGCGACAACCCCTGCCTTGGAAGCCTGCCCCCCACTCTAGCTCCCAACGAGAATGGGCCTGGGCTGTGCGCCCTGGATGCTGAGCCCACACCTGCTGCTGCCTCCCACACCTCTTCCATCAAGACCTCGCCCATCAGAAATACACCAGGGCCCCCCTACCAAGCCTCCAACACCTCCCCACTCCCTTCTCTGGACCCTCCCACCTCCCC